>ML778157.1:852633-936139 GCA_009831015.1 Picea engelmannii
CTCTCTCTCTCCCTTTCTACCCTTCTCTCCCTCTCCTGTCTCTATCCCCTGTATATATCGTGCTCTCCCACCACTCCCTACCCCCCTATTATTGATGTTAGTGGTAGCATCAGACAAGTATTTCTGCATAGGTCTATGTGTCTATATGTGTGGAAATTGTCCAAAATATTCTACCCTCATAATTTTACTTTAATTAAAGAAATTATTAAAGTGATTTTATTAATTGATTGATTTCTTTATCTAATTAAGTTATTTAAGTAAATGTTCAAAATTAACATTTTACTTTTAACCATTGATCTCAAGTGAGGTGAGAAGTAATCTCAACCGTCAATCACTTTGGAGATTAGGGTTAGGTCATAACTCGAGATTATAAAAGCAAGACTAGGGTGAGGGAGAAGATAAATGATGAAACTTGGAGGATTGGATCATGAAGGGTTGTTATTCAAGGAGATATTGGATAGGTGGAGAAGGAATTTCATATAGATCTTAGGCCAAGGAGAAGAGAGAAAGAGGCAGCTGCAAGTGGGTTTTAGTCAAGCGAAGCCATAGAAAAGGGTTGCATTGTACAAAGTTTTTTGTATGTGTATGCGGGTCATATTGGAGACAAGAACATATGCATAGGAATGCCTAAGGTAGGGCATGTATGTTTATTAATTGGGTTGGTTTTCATTGATGTCAACTCTTGAAGAAAGTCTGGTAGCGAATTCTGATAACACAAAGGTTTGGGTAATGGACCCAAGTTTGTTTGATGTATAATGGTATGAGTTTTAATATATTTGAAGGTAAGAATATTTTGGATGTATAGTACAAGTCATGCCATTTCCGGTGGTAATATTTTCGATGGATAGTACATGTCATGCCATTTCCGGTGGTATGTGGAACATCACATAAATCCTCACGGTTAGAGAGTTATGGCCATGTGAAGTTGGAGAACCCTCATGAGTCATCTAGAAGCCCCAAAAGGTCAAAGTAGTCAAAGTGGTTGCAAAGAAGAAATTATTTAAATAATAAAGTGAAGTGATGAGTGTACTATAATTTGAAGTGGATACAAAAGAAATTATTTAAATAATAAAGTTAATGGAGAAATTACTAAGTGGACAAGTGGTTAGAAGTGGGTTAGCCCTAAAATAAGGAAAGTGGTTTAAGAGATTTTAGAAGGTAAATAATTAAGTGAAGTGATGAGTGTACTATATGTCAA
The DNA here is from genome assembly GCA_009831015.1 of Picea engelmannii. NCBI lineage: Eukaryota > Viridiplantae > Streptophyta > Pinopsida > Pinales > Pinaceae > Picea > Picea engelmannii. The sequence goes on from ML778157.1 coordinate 853,832, forward strand.
AGTGGATACAAAAGAAATTATATAAATTTAAAAATTACTAAGTGGACAAGTGGTTAGAAGTGGGTTAACCCTAAAATAAGGAAAGTGGGTTAAGATGGTTAAAAGGTAACCCCTTGAGGAAGCTACATGAAAATATAAATAAGAGGAAAGGCTATCTCATTTTAATCACACTTGAGCATATTGAATATATACAAGTGGCTAAGGTAACCAAAGGATATATAAGCTGAATTTCAGAGGGAAAATGAAGTAAAGAAGGCCAAAATTCAAGGGAGGATAAATTCTTTTGATAATGCTTTCTAAGGTATGTTATTTACAGGTCATCTCATCATTTTCGCAATAAATTGCTTTCTAGACTGATTCAGACCGTGAAATTGGGAATTCGTTGAGGAAACATATCCAAGTAGTTGTGATAAACATTTCAACTTTTGGGTCGTTTTATTTTTGGAGTTACACTCCGTGGAAAATAGGGTTTGTGGCTAGTCCTGAAACTAGTCTAAAACAGGTGTTTCGGGTAAAAAGGTCATAAATTCTTAAGAATAGATCCAAATTCAGTAAGAACAAATGTATTGGTTAGATTACAGTTTTTAGTATTCCGTGTACCATTTTTAGATCCATACAACAAATATTCCATGTGGGGCACACTCTACAAGTTCACTCTCTAAAATAAGCCAGAATTCAACAAGGTATGCCATTTTTTCTATAACTCCTTTTCTGAGAGGTTCCAAGTAGTGAAACCTGGAGGAATTGCATAAAATATACTATAGAACATTGTGTACTATTTTCATATCTTTATTCATTACATGTATATAGTTATGATTATTTCAAGTTAGGGTTGTTGACTAATCCAAAATTAGTCATGTGAGACTAAAGTAAAGTTTGATGAAAATGCTAGTCTCTTGTTGTTAAATTTAAGGAAGGTTTGCAGGTATGTGATCATATACAACAGGTCTATTACAGAGTTAAAAATCAGATTTAGATGATAAAATTGATGAGGGATTTTGATTGAGGTACATGTTGGGTACATGATTGAGATAAATAATTGATGAGTTGGCACATACATGAGGTGTATAGTTGATGATGTTGGTACATCTTGATGAGTCATAGTTTATGTGTATTTGATGCATGATTGGTACATATTTGATGCATGGTTGATGCACTCATTGATGGTACAGGTTGGTGCATGGCTGATGCACTTGTTTATGGTACAAGTTGATTACATGTTGTTTGGCCAGGTTATTTGTACAGGTTTGATGCATCGCTGATGAATTTGTTTATAGTACAGGTTGAGTTACAGGTTGATGTATGGTACATGTTATTGGTAGAGGTTGTTATAGGTTGATTGGTACATGTTTACAACAGTATATCTCACAGTGATAGTGTGACAGTGGTTCCATCATTCTACTTCTATGATAGGGTGGTTGGATGGGGAAAGGAAAGGTGGTTATAGCCACCTTCTAGTTGTAGCCGGAGAACATAGGGGGTTGTAGCTTCCTTCTAATTGTAGCCAAAGAATTGGGGAGTTGGACCTTCCCTCAGGTTGTAGCTTTAGAAACTAGGGGGTTGGAGCCTCCTTCTAGTTGCAGCTGGAAAACAAAGGAAGTTGGTGCTTCCAATGAATGTAATTCTTAAAGACATATAAGAAAAAACATTCTGTGGTTTTCTCCCGCTTTGGGTTTCTACGTAAAAACACTGGTGTACTGTGTATGTGTATGATTTCTCATTTTTTCATTGTTTATTTACTCTGCAATTATTGGATGATAATGCTACATTGATATAACACTTTCTTTATATGGTTAAAAAGGATTATATTGCTCTATTACTGATTTCCCCCCCTCTCAGTAATCCAACAATTGGTATCATAGAAGGTTCCTTTAGAAATCAGTTTAACCACTGAAAGGTAGATCATGGAGAGAAATAACATGTATAAAAATGGAATACCATAGTTTGATGGACAAAAGTATGCATCTTGGAGAAGAAGGATGAAAACATATATGATGCAGAAGGATTTGAAATTTAGCAATCATTTGTAGATGGATACAAAGAACCAACAGTTCTGTCGATAAATGAAAGAGAAATAAAACTCGAGAAAAATAATTCCAAAGCCACAAATGCACTTTTGAATGGTCTTTGTGAATAATTTTAAACCAAAGTTATACATTGTAAATCCGCTAAAGAGATTTGGGACAAGCTTCAAAATATTTATGAAGGAGATTCAAAAGTCAAAGCAACAAAGCTTCAAACTTACATAGGTTAGTTCTAACAACTAAAGATGAAGGAAGATGAGAACATTGTGGATTACTTCTTACGAGTCGATGAAGCAGTAAATGCAATCATAGCATTGAGAGAAGAAATTAAAGAATTTGTAATTGTTAAAAATGTACTAAGATCTGTCCCTATAAGATTTGATCCTAAGATATCAACACTAGATGAAAGAGCAGATCTAGAGTCAATAAGAATGGATGAACTACATGGAATTTTCATAGCATATGAAATGAGAACTGAACAGGAAAATCCAGATACAAAAGAAGAAGCTTTCAAAGCATCCAAAAGATCAAAGCAGAAGGAAAAAGAACATAGAAACAACAGTGACATCTTGGAAGATGATGAAGAAATGGCCAACTTTGTCAAAAGATTGAACAAGGGAACCAATGACAGATATAAAGGTAAGTTTCCATTGATTTGTTTTAATTGTGATGGTATTGGTCATTTTGCTAAAAAATGTCCTCATAAGAAAAATAAGAGGAATGATGAAGATTACTCAAATAGAAAACAAACATATAAAGGTAAAAGAACCACAAAGAAATCTTTCAAGAAAATCTTATGCACCAAAGAAGACATCTCATCATCAGATGAAGATGAAGTCAGTGATAGTGAGACAGAAAGAGTTCTATTCATGGCAGTAGAAGACTCTGATAAAGAAGACACCGAAGAAGAATATGAAGAGGCATAAGTTGACTACCAAGAAGAATTGTTGTGTGCCATAGAAGTTATAAGAAGAGAAAAGAAGAAAAACAAGAAGCTACAAACAAAACTAGACAAGAAAGAAGACGCTCAGGAACTAGAACAAATGATCACAAATTTGAAGGTTCAAATAGAAGAAGATAAAAGAATTGAAGAAGCACTCAAAGAACAACTAGAAGAAAGAGACAGGATCATTGGAAATTTGGAAGCAGAGATTGTCACATTAAGAAAGGATCTTCAAAAGAAAAATATGCAGAAAAAATCAAAAGTTTTGGATGACATTATCATCAGTCAAAAGCCTCATCATGACAAGTTTGGACTTGGATACAATTAGACAGAAAATGGATCAAGCTCCAAAACAACATAACAAGAAACATATCCAAAAAGATATGTAGAAACAATCAAAGGGGATAGGAAGACCTTCAAGGAAGATTACAAGGACACTCCTCCACCTAGAAGATTCATATTTCAGAATCAACGATCGACAGACACAGATAGGTGTTAGGAAGAAGAAGGATTCATAAGAGTAACTCCTTTCAGAATATCTTCAACTCCTAGGTATCAAAATATATTTTTTGGTTTATGTTATGCATGCAACAATTTTGGACATAAAGCTATGAATTGCAGAGCTAACAGCAGGAGCATAAACAAATTTGAAATTCATACATAAAAGGGTTATCCAAGAAGGCCTATTGAAACACAGAGAAGAAGTTACAAAAGGTTTGATTAATTGAGCAGTGAAGTGGAATTCTACAAGTGTAACAACTTTGGGCACAAGGCCAAAGATTGCATAATGACAGTCCCTCATAGAGAACCACAACAGGACAACAACAATCACAGACATGAACCTTAGAAGAGGACATGGATAATAAAGAAAAATCAGTATAGAAATGAAGAATGCATACTTTCTCTACAATCTAAGAAGAACAAACGTGGTTGGTATGTTGACAGTGGTTGTTCAAAACACATGAAAGGTGATAAATACAAGTTTCTTACATTAAGAAAGGAAAGAGATGGATCGGTCTCTTTCGGAAATGATGATTCAGCTAAAATCATATTAAAAGGCACAGTCAAAATTGGAAACAAGAATACCAAGGTAGAAAATGTTCTACTAGTAGAAGATATGAAACATAATCTTCTAAGTGTAAGTCAAATGTGTGATAAAGGTCATAAAATTATTTTCGATTCACAAAAGTGTGAGATAAGAAAAGAAGTTTCATGAAAATTGATTGCAACAGCTGCAAGAACTTCAAGCAACATATATGTATTAAGTGAAATTGGAAATGAAAAGTGTTTTTTAGGAAAGGAAGATGAAGGTTGGCTATGAAACAAAAGAATGGGTCACATACACTTTGAAAACCTTGTCAAAGTCATCAGAAATGAATTCGTTAGAGAAATTCCCCAGATCACGAAACCAACTAACACTTTATGCAAGCATTGTCAACAAGGAAAACAAACAAAGACTAGGTTCAAATCAAAGGAATCCTCAACGACAAGACCACTGGAAATTGTGCATACTGATATAGTTGGACCAACTACAACAAAGGCTTTAAAAGGTGAGAAATAATTTATGTTATTAGTTTATGATCATACAAGAACGACTGCAGTTTTCTTTCTCATGAATAAGTCAGAAGCTTTTGAAAACTTCAAGGTCTACAAGGAAATGGTTGAAAATTAAATGGATTCAAAAATCAAATGTTTGAGACATGATAATGGAGGAGATTTCACTTCAAAGGAATTTATGGAATACTACAACAGATATGGATCAAAAAGACAATTCTCCATTGCTAGGACACCTCAATAGAATGGAGTTGTTGAAAGAAAGAACATGACAGTACAGGAAATGGCTCAAACAATGTTAATGGATTCCAAATTGACAGATAGTTTTTGGACATCTACAGTGCATACAACAGTTCAAATTCAAAACAGAGTAATGCTGAGAAACAACACTAACAAAACTCCCTACGAGCTATGGAAAGGAAGACCAACAAATGTGAATCACTTCAAAGTATTTTGAATCAAATTATACATCAAAAGAGAAGATGGCAGAATGGGAAAGTTTGACTCTCGTGTGGACAAAGGAGTACTTGTTGGTTACTCAAGTACAAGAAAATCATATAAGTATTACAATTTGAGGTTGAACAATGTTTTGAAAAGAATCAATGTAACAGTTGATGAAATAGGTGGACGAGAATTAAAGGAAGAAGAAAATGAATCAATGGAACAACTTTACAAAGAAGAAGTAGGAGTTGAAGAAGAAGTAGAAGGGGAAGATGAAGAGGATTAGACAGAAGTAGAAGAGAAAGTTCAGCAAGTGCCTCAAAAGACACCTAGGAAACGAGTACAGAAGAATCATCCTTCATATCAGATTATCGGAAACACATATGAATGAGTTGAGACTAGAAGAAGAATCCGTTCACCAGAACAAATGCACCTAGCACTCTCATCTAAGATTGAACAAAATAGTTTTGAAGAGGCCAAAAAGGATGAATTCTAGAATAAGGCCATGGATGAAGAATTGGATCAAATAGAGAAGAATGACACTTGGGAATTGGTTCCAAGACCAAAAAATAAGAATGTGATTGACACAAAGTGGGTATTCATAAATAAATTGAATGAAGATGAATAGGTTACAAAGATCAAATCCAGATTGGTATGTAAAGGATACACACAGGTTGAAGGAATCGACTTTGAAGAGACATTTTCCCCAGTTGCCAGAATGGAAACAATCCGATTTCTTTTAGCTTATGCATGCTCTAAGAATATTAAAGTATATCAGATGGACGTGAAATCAACTTTTTTGAACAGAAAACTTGAAGAAGAAGTCTAAATTGAACAACCAGAAGGATTTCAATTGTCAGAGAACACAAATTATGTGTGTAAATTAAAGAAGGCCTTGTATGATCTAAAATAGGCTCCTAGAGCATGGTACTCTAGACTGGATAAATATCTACAGAAGGCAATGTTCAGAAAAGAAAGTGCATACAACAACCTCTACATCAAGGTAACTCAAGATAGTATTTTATTAATTGAAGTTTATGTTGATGATATTATTTTTGGAAGTGATGATAACAGGTTAAGCTGGAAATTTGCAAAGGATATGTAGAATGAATTTGAAATGTCATTACTTGGAGAACTATCCTTCTTTCTGGGTCTTCATATATGCCAAAGAAACCAAGGAATTTTTATTTCTCAAACTAAGTATATCAGAGAAATGCTAAAGAAGTTTGGAATGGAATATTGCAAACCAATTACCACTCCTATGAAAACTAGTTGCAAGATGAGAAAAGATGATGATTCAAAGTCTATAGACTAGAGGCAATACAGGTCAATTATTGGTAGCTTACTATATGTGACAACATCTAGACCAAATTCAATGCAAGCAGTTGGACAAGTGGCACAATTTCAAACAAAACCAAAGGAATCACATGTCATAGTAGTGAAGAGGATTTTCAGATATCTCAAAGGAACATAAGAGTTTGGATTATGGTATCCAAAAGGAAAGGATCTATCACTTATTGCCTACATAGATGTAGATTGGGCAGGTTGCATTGATGACTGACAAAGCACCAATGGAGCAACTTTCTACTTGGGTGAGTGTTTAGTATCTTGGCTAAGCAAGAAAAAATCATCAGTATCTTTATCTACAGTCGATGCAGAGTATATTGTAGCAACAACATGTTGTACATAGGTTCTATGGATGAAACAAAATCTGACAGATATACAGGTTGAGTATGCTGAGCCCATTCCAATATATTTTGATAATACAAGTGCCATCAATATCTTAAATAACCTGATGATGCACTGCAAGACGAAGCACATTCCAATAAAGTATCACTTTCTATGGGAACAGGTTGCATAGAAGAACATCAGAGTTGAATATGTGGGCACAAAAGAACAAGTGGCAGACATCTTTACAAAAGTGCTTCCACGGGAAGCCTTTGAGTATCTTCCCTAGAGACTCAGAGTAATTTCTACTCCAAAATGAATGCTTTTGAATGTTTATATTATATGTCTTATATTTACATGAGGAATCACCATAAAATAGACAGTTCAGGTTGGGAGATCAGTTTCAGGAAGAGTTTAGTCAGGGGTAGCAACCCTGGACGGAAAGATACCTTTGCCATTGATGACAAAGGGGGAGATATTTATTAGATGCAAAGGTAAAATATTGGAGAAAGAACATAGAGGCATGGTTCCAGGGGGAGCGATGGTCACAAGCGAAATCATAAGTCATATGACTTCAAAATTGCATCAGATTGTTGCCATCAATGCCAAAGGGGGATATTCTTGATTAATTGGGTTGGTTGTCATTGATGTCAACCCTTGAAGAAAGTCCGGTAGAGAATTCTGGTAGCACAAAGGTTTGGGTAATGGACCCAAGTTTGTTTGATGTATAATGGTATGATTTTTAATATATTTTAAGGTAAGACTATTCTGGATGCATAGTACATGTCATGCCATTTTCGGTGGTATGTGGAATGTCACATAACTCCTCATGGTTAGAGAGTTATGGCCATGTGAAGTTGGAGAACCCTCATGAGTCATCTAAAAGCCCCAAAAGGTCAAAGTAGTCAAAGTGGATGCAAAGAAGAAATTATTTAAATAATATAGTGAAGTGATGAGTGTACTATAATTCAAAGTGGATACAAAAGAAATTATTTAAATAATAAATTTAATGGAGAAATTACTAAGTGGACAAGTGGTTAGAAGTGGGTTAGCGCTAAAATAAGGAAAGTGGTTTAAGAGATTTTAGAAGGTAAATAATAAAGTGAAGTGATGAGAGTACTATAAGTCAAAGTGGATGGAAAAGAATTTATTTAAATGTAGAAATTACCAAGTGGAAAAGTAGATAGAAGTGGCTTAACCTTAAAATAAAGAAAGTGGGTTAAAATGGTTAAAAGGTAAACCCTTGAGGAAGCTACATGAAAGTATAAATAAGAGGAAAGGCTCTCTCATTTTAATCACACTTGAGCATATTGAATATCTACAAGTGACTGAGATAACCAAAGGACATGTAAGCCAAATTTTAGAGGGAAGGTGAAGTAAACAAGATCGAAATTCAAGGGAGGATAAATTATTTTGATGATGTTTTCTAAGGCATCTTATTTGCAGGTCATCTCACCATTTTCACAATAACGTTTTTTCTAGTATGTTTTAGACTGTGAAATTGGGAGTCCGTTTAGGAAACATATCCAAGTAGATGTGATAAAATCTTTATCTTGTGGGTCGTTGTATATTTGGAGTTACACTCCATGGAAAATAGGGTTTGTGGCTAGTCCTGAAACTAGTCTAAAACAGGTGTTTCGGGTAAAAAAGTCATAACTTCTTCATAACAGATAAACATTTAGTAAGACCAAATGTATTGGTTAGAGTATAGTCTGTAGTATTCTGTGTACCATTTTCATATCTATACAACAAATGTTCCTTGCAGGGCACACTCTACAAGTTCTCTCTCTAGAATAAGCCAGAATTCAACAAGGTATGCCATTTTTGCTATAACTCTTTTTATGAGAGGTTCCAAGTAGTGAAACCTGGAGGAATTGCAGAAAAAAAACTGAAGAACATTATGTACTATTTTCATATCTTAATTCATTACAGGTACATAGTTATGATTATTTCAAGTTAGGGTTGTTGACTAATCCAAAATTAGCTATGTGAGACTAAAGTAAAGTTTGATGAAAATGCTAGTCTCTTGTTGTTAAATTTAAGGAAGGTTTGCAGGTATGTGATCATATGCACTAGGTCTATTACAGAGTTACAAATCAAATTTAGATGATGAAATTGATGAGGGATTTTGGTTGAGGTACATGTTGGGTACATGGTTGAGACAAGTAGTTGATGAGTTGACACATATATGAGGTGTATAGTTGATGATGTTGGTACATCTTGATGAGTCATAGTTTATGTGTATTTGATGCATGATTGGTACATATTTGATCCATGGTTGATGCACTTGTTAATGGTACAGGTTGAGTTACAGGTTGGTGTATGGTTGATGCACTTGTTTATGGTACAGGTTGATTATAGGTTGTTTGGACAAATTATTTTGACAGGTTATTTGTACAGGTTTGATGCATTTTTTATGGTATAGTTTGAGGTACAAGTTGATGTATGGTACATGTTGTCACAGGTTATTGGTATAGGTTGTTACAGGTTGATTACAAATTCATTGCTACATGTTTACAACAATATATCTCACAGTGATAGTGTGGCAGTGGTTCCATCATTCTACTTCTACGACAGGGCGGTTGGATGGGACAAGGACAGATGGTTGTAGCCACCTTCCGATTGTAGCCAGAGAACATAGGGGGTTGTAGCCTCCTTCTGGTTGTATACAAAGAATTGGGGAGTTGGAGATTCTCTCAGTTGTAGCCTGAGAAACTAGGGGGTTGGAGCCTCATTCCAGTTACATCTGGAAAACAAAGGAAGTTGGTGCTTTCGATTATTATTGTAATTCTTAAAGACATATAATAAAAATGATTCTATGTTTTTCTTCCACTTTGGGTTTCCACATAAAAACACTGGTGTAGTGTGTATGTGTGTGATTTCTCAGTTGTTCATTGTTTATTTACTCTGCAATTATTGGATGATAATGCTACATTGATAACACTTGCTTTATATGGTTAAAAAGGATTATATTGCTCTATTAATGATTCACCCCCCTTTCATTAGTCCAACAATGTACACCTCAAAAAACATGCAGTTCTAGGTCATACACACTATAAGGAGAACACCTTTTAGTAGAGGCTTTTAGTGTAACAAAATTTGGAAAAAAATTCAAAAAACCCTATGCTACAACCTCCTCTATTGGTCACAGAGGTTTTAGTGGATTTTCTATGTAACTAAAAAAATTGAGCAGGAAAAGGTTATAGCAGAGGTTTTTTTTCCAGTGTGTTTCTTGTCAAAACGCACCAGTGAAATATTGAAAAAATTGCACCGGTACATTAATATAATACAACACATCGATACATTAATATGATAAAAATGAGCTGGATCTGAATATAATAAAGAATGTCCTGGTGCGTTTATAACTATTGCGCATTGATTCTTCCTTTTTCGTCGTATGAAGAACACCAATGCTCTTATAATTACTATGCACTAGTTCCATGCTTTTCTCTTATGATGCATCAATGCTCTTTAGGATTTGTCTGCCTCGATGTGATTAAGTAATAGTTATCACCGATGCGCTTTAGGATTAGTACGTCCTGGTGTGATTAATTTATATATATCGTCGGTGTGATCATGTTATCTTGAGAATTGACACATTTATTATAGAAAGTATCGAGTGCTTCTGTAATTAGTACATATTGATATGTCAGAAAAATTATTTTTAGTATGCATCGGTGCATAAATAATATTTAGATTCTTGGTGCGTATAATAAGAGTAATGCACCAATACAATTTCTTTTTGTAGCGCCCCGGTTAATATTTCGAACATGAGCACCATACAATTATGAAATGATAAATGTTATTGTACATTATATCATTTACGGAATGTTATGTTTTCTCAATAGTACGTATCGGTGTGTTATTATAATGAATATGTATTGGTGCGTATGACTCCTCAAAATGCACCGATGTCTATATTATAGAACACACTATCTAGTGAGTTGAAAAGAATACAATGCATTGATATGTATATATTTTAATTCATTGTTTTTTACAAATTTTCAATTAATCATTCCAAAATCAAATATTTGTTTTTATAATAATATTGTTTTATATTTATGTTATTGCATTTCAATGTAATGATTGAATTAATGTGTTATCCAACCAATTAAACCTCTGTTATTTTTAACAATGTAAATCATCCACATATTATTTATTCAGGAACACAACATTTTACAACATTCGAAAATGCAATGAAATAAGAAACCCATTTTATTATATATGAATAAGAGACCCATTGTCATAAAAAAAAGGACAATGTAAAGGTCTAGTAATATAATCAAATTGCAACCAATTTGTAATTGCTACACTTATTGGTAACATGTCTTCATGCAATTTGGACAATATGTTGAGTACATAAAACAAAATCCCTGATTTTCATAGACAAATATTCCAAAACATACAACTTGCAGTAACATTACATTTTATTGATTATCATTCATCAATTGAACTATTGAAATTTCTTGAATTGTGTGCATCCCTCATTTCTTCATCATTTGTAGGTGATATTGTACTTTGGTTATTTAACATAATTTTTTTTTTATGATCGACTTGTTTTTTATGTTCTACCCCTTCACCTTCCATCTACAAACATATAAATAAATTGTAATATATATATATATATATATATATATATATATATATATATATATATATATATATATATATATAATTGCATAAATAAAAAAAAACATATGGTAGCACCAAGTCTTTCATAAACAATACACATTCTTTCGAAGCCATGCTTCATAAGGTCTCTCAAAATCTCCTCTAATGTTTGCATTACATACTTTGTTTCCTACATGTTTAATACGACATGAAAAAGCATAGTTGATAAAATCAATATAAAGTTTTCTTGTTTTTTCATTAATTATAAAACAAGGGAAGTTAAACAACATAGCTACTTACAAATTGTTCAATTAAACTTTCATGCTTCAACATATACTCATAACCCATACTTAACCCAATGTTTATCAATTCATGGGTTGGCTCCTCTTTGTATGTTAACACCTAGTAAAAGACATCCATGGACAAGTGTAAATTAATTATTTAAATGTAAAGATCACAACATGAAATCTTAAGAAATGACAAAAATGTAAATACTCACAAAGTTTGTGATCAACCATTTTATTCCTCGTCATCATGTCTGATGGATTCTATTTATTTTTATTTTCTACAACAAAACAATTGAAAATTAGTATTTCACGCGATACATAAATTCAATGTACACAAAATTATAAAAAAAATGATTACATACCTCTGATGCACATTGTGGTTGGGATGGCTCCTCTTGTGACGTAATTATGTTAATTTGTTTTAACATCTTATTCTACACTTTTTTGGACATCCCTACCGACATGTCTTTATTTTCCCCTTGTTTGTCTCTTGGAATTTTCAAAATCTCCGTGAAAAAAAAAAGATATAAAAATTATTATTTAAAACAAAATAAGATCTTGGTGCGTATATTAAGATAATTCACATTGGGGTGTCAACCATACTTATACTCACCAGTGCGCCACAAATACATATACGCATCGATATAGTATAATGGTGTCACTGTGAAATTGAAAACATTTTACATTTTTTTGTATTCAGGCAGTGCTTTATGAATTAAGAAAAGCATGGATTCCTAAGTAATATTTATTATGCATAGTTGAGCACTAAATAAATTTAAGAAATGACTATTTCCATATAAAAACAACAATTTTTCAATTTTAAACTCAACGGTGCACTTTGTAGACAATGCATCGTGGTGCGTATTTAGGTAGAATGTGCACCGTCGACCGCAAAAAAGGATTTTTAATAATATTTCAAATTTAAATAAAAAGGTGTTGTTTACAAACAAATACGCTCTGGTGTGCTTACTGTGTATGGAGCGCATCGGTCATCGCGAAGGCATTTAATAAAAAAAATCAATAGTGACATGATGTTTTGGGATTCAATGCAACGAGTGGTTTCATTGCAACAGATAAGAAACACCCATATATAAATAATCAAACCCTATAAAGAAATTATGCTTAAATGTTTTTATTCTTGTGAAATATAGAAGGAGAAAGAAAAAGAACAGTCAGGAAATTAGGGCTTCCAATACTGAATGTAACTATGAAAGCCTTTTTTTTGTTTGAGAATGCATTGAAATTGTTTGAATAAAATAGGGGAATGATCAAGATGATTAACAAAATGAAATCATATACCTGAAATTTATCCTCTGCAAATTTCTATGTAACCTACAATACACCCCCTCAAATTTGGCTCTTCAAAATAAATCCACCCACTTGTAAATATTTGTTGCATAAATATCCTCACTAAAATTTGGAAAAAAATAAAACAATGAATAGGGATTTCCTCTATAAATACAAAAACTCCAATTCCTGCTCATTTTTTCATTGCATATTTCAGTGCATTGATGATAAACACATGTGCTATTTTGTTTTCTTCATAAGTTATGTTTTTTGGTGTGCTATGTCATGCATAGCGCACCGCTGTGGTATGCATAATGCACCACTTTATTTTCGTATAAATTTCCAAGTATTGATAGTAAGCGCGCATTATTTTTCTAACTTGCTTCAGTTGGCATGCTAGACATTTTGAAATGCACCAGTGTGATGTGTAATTAATAACACACCGGGGTGGTGTGTAAGTCATACCACACCCTTAGACAGTTAAATTTTCATAATGCAAATGCAAACGTTTTTATTTAAATTTTGCAGAGGTTTTTCTTTGCGAAGAAATAACAGAGGTCAGTGTTTCGTGATTATATCAATTAAATGCACCAGTGCATTTTGTTTATACATATGCACCGATAGGTTTTCAAATGATAAAGTTCATTAATGGGGAAGAGAGGGAAGGGGATACAATGAGTGAGAGAGGGATGGGGATATAGAGTGAGGGGGAGAGAGGGGAAGATACAAGATAGAGAGAAGGGGGGGCATATTGGGAGAGAAGGGGAGGGAAGGAGGAAGAGAGTGAGAGAGGGAATGAACATCAAATTCACATTTTCTATGTTCGAGGAGGATATTTTCAGGGATCGAATAAATTTTCCATATTTTGTAAAGCTAGATTGAGATTTCCTATATAGCTAGGTGGAAAAAAACAATAACGATATTGTAGAAAAAATAAATGTTTTTTTAAGTGTGCTGCCAAGTTATAAAAGTTATTCGAAGTTATTTTTTAAGTTAGATTGTTCTATTCTACCCAAGATGATAGTTTTTGGATCAAATGCAAGAAAAAGAATTATAATATCAAATGCCCAATTCTTCAGATTCTAATGTCTCCTCATTCTGTATCTTTGGAACTCCTTCAAGTTCTATCACACCAATTTAAATATGTCTAGATTTTATTGATAATTAATTTTATATCAATGAATTTGTATTATGTATGCAAGTGCAGTTTAATAATTGTTTATTGAATTTTGCAGGATCGAGTTCAGATGCTCAAGATATTCCCTTGGTCCCAAAATTACACAAGATCCTATCAAGAGAAAGATACTACAAGTATATGTTTTATGAAAAGGGACAAATTATTTACCATATCTATCCTAAGATGCCATATTCCAACAACCATCTTGGGTCAACGATATTACACCATGAATTTGATCTCTTTTATGTAGACAATCCCATAGGGTGTAACAAAAAGATGATTGAGTAATTCTATTTTTGAATTTTCAATGGAACTAATGTAAATGTATTCGTTAATTCGACATTTGTTTCATAAAGGGGTTAGTTTCATGTTTATTATTGGGAAAAAAATTGTCCATGCTTCTAATGAGTGTTTGGTATAATGTTTGAACATATTAAAAGCATTGTGTTATTAATATTATCAATTGGGGCAGGGGTGTTGGATGATTGGAAACTTCACATTTTGTTAAGGAATACAGGTTGTTAAGAGAGTCATCGGTTCGAGCCTTGATGAAATGTGCATTAAGGTTTTTCCCCCAGTTGGTCGTGCCTAGAGTTTATAGTGGCAGCCACTAGAATCAACCCCGTGTCACTCGAGTACGAGAAGGGAACCATTGTCGGTTCCTCTAGTCAAACAAAAAAATATTATCAATGTAATGTTCAATATTTTTACAATCAGGATTCTGATGACAAGAAACCTATATACCATCTATTTTTGCACCCCACTATGATGTAAAATCATGATCTTGTTGCTAAACGAAAAGAGCTTGGAAAGGAAGCATACCGAGAATGGTTGAAACAACCACCTATTCAATTCCCACTACGTCCCGAGTAACCAATTGAAAAACTTGATAGTAACATTAGTTCTTCACATCTTGGGGATGAAGGAAATGATATAGAGGTTGGTATGGATGATTTATTGTGGGATACCTAGGCCATGGAGGGAATGTTGTTATATGCATTCCAACAAAATGAAATAGAATATGATGTTGATGTCATATATTAATACAGGTGGATATCAGTGTCCACCCAACTATTCCAACTGGCTCAAAACAATGTTCTGGGAATTTACTATTTTTAGCAGGTTTTTGGTTCCTAAAATTTTGGGGCCATTTTGAGGGCCTAAATGAAGTTTTTTCGGGATCGAGCACCTCAATGATAACCAAACGATTCGATTGAGCCCCCAAAATAAATATCCTCGACAATACGTTTCCAACAAGCTATCGTGCGCCACAAACAGAGATCGTATGCCAAAGTTATGCCCCCAAGAAGTTGATACACCAAACTACCCAAAAAGGGGTCCAAAAAACTGTTGGTTTTTCATCTTCTGTGGTTAGGGTTTTGGATTTTCTTTATGTTAAAAAGGTCTTTGGAGACTCATTGTAACAATCATCTTCTTGCGAATGTGAGTAGCCATCACATTTATTCTCAAAGATAAGTTGCCACCATTCTAATGAGTCTTTCACTCTGTATTTCTATAGTTTTGTACATTTCGCTCATTAATAAAAATGGTGTATTAATGCACCTCTGTGTTTATTGTTATATCTTTGATATATCTCTATTACATTATTGGATATCCAATATATCTCTATACATTTCTTTATTATATCTCCGCTCTCATTTCGTGCTGAAAATAATCTGGATCATAGATACCTTCTACGAAATTCTGAAATCTGCTTCCACCACCCCTCTATTTGGTCTAGTACAAGAGTCTAGAAGGTCTACCCAACTAGGGAAAACAATGTTACTACACAACTTGAAATCAATTTATGGTATGTCAGATGCGTGTTTGACAAAACTTTTGAGGTAACTAACCTTTAAGTACCCTAAATTTTCAAGGAATATTGTCACACAATGAAGGAAGAAAGGGGTTGATTTTATTTATGATTAATGACCGTGTAAATTTATGTTTCCCACTAATTGTAGGTTATTCAAAGATAATATTCTTTCGAGTGATAATCACTAGCTTGATAGTTGCGCAAAGGAAAAACAAATGATGAAAATTTTGGGTGTTGAGTACATATGATACCATGCATGTCCAAATGATTGTATTATATATAGAAACAAATATGTGGAAAAGACATATGTCTAGAATGTGGGCATGACAGGTACCATAAATAAAAAAACAAGGGTAAGGAACATTGTTCTTCTCATAAGATATTGAGGCACATGCCTATAATTCCAAGGATTCAAAGGCTCTTTCATTGCAAACAATTAGCCATGTTACAAGGGTGCCATGCCTCACATAGAAGTGAGTTAGGACTTATGTGAATCCCAAAAGATTCAATATCCATGAAGGATATAGAGATACATGGCTCGGTAAATTCAAGGATAAAGTATGGAGCCTCTGATTGAGCATATATATGGATGGATTTAACTCATATTCCCTACAAAACACCAAATGTTATGTTTGGCCAATGACAGTGATCAATAACAATTCCCCCCATGTATTTTCGTGAAGAATGAACATCTTATGTTGGTTCTTATAGTCCCGGGTAGAAGACAAGTGAAGAGAATGAATGTCTACCTCTGTTGGACAAGTAGTTTGAAGAACTAAGTTTTGAGGGCGTGTGCAAAAGTAGGAAGACTAGCAGTTAGGCATGCAAAAGTAGATAGGTGCGCAAAAGAAGGAAGGACAACAATTATGAATGAAAAATAAGCATGCAGGCGTAAAGGCAGGAAAAGTATGCATCAACAATGAGTTCTCATGAGTTGTAATGAGTCATCATGAGTTTTCATAGGGTTTTGGGATAAGAGAGTAGGGTTTTTGAGGCCTAAATTCTATGTATAAATATGTAATGGGTCGGGAAGAATATGGTTGGTTGTTGGAGTTGTTGATGGGATGAGAGATTAGATTGTTGAAGTTGAGCGGATAGGCTAAGAATGAGAGAGAGCCTATGTATAAAGGTTTAGGAGAGATGATTGCAGAGACAGTCTTGCACTACAAAGCCACTAGGCGGGATGAGGAATGATATCATCATGTATCTATTGTAAGTGCAATGCACAAGCTCAAGTTGATTGAAAGAAAGAATAATAAATAAGCCATTTATTGTGGATGAAGCACAAGGTTTGGGTGAACCACATTAAACCCTATGTCTTTCATGTGTCTTTCATGTGATTGTTCATGGATGTCTTCTTATGCATGATTAGATCTAGCTCTATTTACTATATGATTGATGTGTTGTAATTATGAATGTCTCAGTGAATGGTTTATGTTGTAGTATGCATTATAACAGTGTTGTATAATTAAATTTATCAATTAATCAAGGGATGAGAGACATTGAATATTGCGCATAGGGTATACAAATAAGAATGAACATATTGATGGCCTCACATCCCCTCATACCTACAGAAACTTGGTTCTTGCAGTCCCATCAGATACCTCGGGTGATACTTCACTTGCATGCAGGTGATGCCAAAATGGACGATATCTAAAGGGTTTTGTTGGTTAGATAAATTGAACCTAGGTTATTACAACTGTGCTCCAAAAAATGGTTCCGTTGTCGGGACCTGAAATCCGTGATTGAGGGAATGTTTTGGAGGCCGACTAAGAAAGAAATCACTGAATGGATAGAATGGAAGGAATGATAATTTTCCCAGAAAGACAATAGAAATCCTCGAATGAACGACAAACAATGGATGCAAAGGTATGTGTACATAAAGTTGCATGAGATTTTCTTTGGAGAATTTCCAATTATTTTAGTTGAATGGTTAGAAATATTACTGAAGAATGTTGGAAGATACCATACAATAACACTGAGGAATTGGACCCCTAAGTTGGTAAGACAATTGAATTTTGTAAGTAATAAGACTTCCTTCATAGTTGATTTCTGGTTAGATAACATACTAGTGGATTATATTATGGAATTTGCAATAGATTGTACACAATCCTATAGTATTGTAGAAAGGGATTTCTTTAAGGGTACACACCATAGGTTTATGAAATCATTGGGTACCTAGATAAAGATGTTTCTATGCGACAAATGTGTGATGAAAATGTAATATGATTGTTGAGGGGTTCCACACACATAGGAGAATTGGGGCTTGACCAGGGGAAGAATTGAAGAGAAAGACGAACAAGGAAGGGAGGAACCGAGGTTGCAGATAAATGAAGAAGTCATACCAGACAAAGATGACAATTTTGTAGTACTGCGTAGTGGAGGAAGGTACAAAAGGTTGAATACTAGGGTTGATAAATGAGATTTGTGTAGTGAGTATGAGTGGAGAGGACCTTGTACAATAGTCCATATCGTAGAAGTATCATGCATATAAGAAGGGGGAGAAGAGTCTTAGTTCAGTCCCATAATAGAAGAACCAGTAAGCCCTACTCAGGTTGGATCCTATGTCAAATCCATGACCCCATGTGTTCCACCAAGATCTGAGGTAACAATTGAGGATTTGTCAAAAGAACTTATAGTCAGTAAAGGAAGTCATAATAGTAGTATTCAGAGTAGTGGGAGTAGTGTGTCGAGTCAAATTAGTGGGATCATTATGTCGAGTCAGAGTAGTGGGAGTAGTGTGTTGAGTCATATTCAACCATCATCACTGAGGGGAGGTACTACACAAAACAACATGGTAAGGTTAGACAACACATTGATAATTCCTAAGTTACAGGGAGTTGGGTCGAAGGACCCAGAACAACATCTATTTTTATGTGAGACAATTTGGGTTGCGAAGGATTTCCAAGACGAGGCTGCAAATATTGTGCATATGGAAACAATGTTTAGAGATCGCGTATTAGTATGGTATATGAAATTACATAGTACTACACATATAGGTCAAGTGAGGACTTTAACAGAAATTACATAAGCATTGGTGAAAGAGTTCAAGAAGCCAAAATCCGAGTCACAATACATTACAAAGTTGAAGGAAATCAAACAGGTGTAGATTGAATCAGTTTGGGACTATGATCAAAGGTTTAAGGATGTGATGGGTAGGTTGACATTCTAGATTCCTGATCAACATGATAGAGAATGGTTTATTACAGGACTGTCTCCACACATTCACTGCCCATTGGTGCAACAAAAGGTTATGTCGCAGCTTGAAGCTTTGGAGATTGTGATGACGTTGGAAGCATCTCCTGTAAGAGACGGTGGGGGAATGGAACAAGTACAAACATAGTTATATCCCTTAACCATTCAATTATCATAGCTTACAATGGGGAAGGAGAAGAAGGAATAGGTCTGGTGTACCAAGTGTAGGAATTAAGGCCACAAGAAGGAATAATTCTCTGCTTTTGGCAGTATTTGAAAACTGGAGCACCGAATCCATTACCAGGAGGAGGATACTGTAAGATATGCAAGAAATGGGGACATCATCTGACAGAGTGTCCATTACTGCAAAAATACCTAAGTACACCAAGGAATTTATTTTGTAACTTTTACAAGTCAGTAGGGCATGAAGAGAAGGATTTTCACACATTCGATTTGATGAGAGAGCACACTTCATATATGTATAGAATTCAAGAGGAGAATGATGTGACAAAAGGAGGAGGTCCACAGTATAACAACCAAAGAGGATTTAATAAAGGAAGCTGAGGATTTGGTCGAGGTCAAGGAAGAGGAAATTTTGGCAGAGGAGGTAGAGGTCCAATAATCTGCTACAATTGTAATCAACCTGGACATTTAGCTCATGACTACTTGAATCCTTGTACACCATGCACCTATTGTAGAGCACTAGATCATGTGATAGAATATTGTCCTCAACTACTTGCAAAGTGGCAGGAAAGAGGGAATCAAAACCAAAACTCGAATTAGAATGTCCAAAATATATCAGCAGAGATACATGACAAAGGACCTAGAATAACAGTTGTCACCCGCGGAGGAGCTAGAATAGGGGTTGATGCGACAAATGGAGGGAGGGAGTTGGATCAATGGGTGAAAAAATTAGCAGGGCCTATACCGATGTTTGAACCACAACAAGAAAAAAAAACATATAAGTAAACAAGAAAATATATACTAGGACCAGATTGGATAATGTTGACATCATTTGCACCTCATATGATTGATATGCCTCTGACCTATGATCATACTATCCCAGTAAGGCCGCTTGAGAAGCTAAGTAATTTAAGCTAACTTCTAAAAATTTGTTTAAAATTGATGAAAGATGAAACTGTGATGAATACATTATGTAAAATGATTGATCATTTTGCACAAGAGAGGGAGTTTCCTACCACGCATAGGGTAGTAAATCATGTACTGTGCAAAAAGAGGACCAACAGAGAGTTCATAATAAGTGCACAGATTGGAGAATATGATGTGGAAAATGTCATTTTAGACTTGGTTTTTGATGTAAATGTGTTACCAAAGAAAACATGGGAAATGATGGGGAAACCCAAGTTAATTTGGTCTTTCGTCCAGTTGAGATTAGAAAATCAACACAAGATAGTACCAATTGGCCAATTAGTAGGGATACCTATGAGTATAGATGGGGTGCACAGTGTAGAAGATTTTGAAATCATTGAGATCGTGGATGATAGCCAGCCATATCCAACATTAATGGGGTTAGAATGGGCCTTTGATAATTAGGAAATTATTAATTTGAAGAGGAGGGAAATGATCTTTGAGTTTAAAGACTTAAAAGTTACCACACCATTAGATCTGATAGAAGGAACAAGGTACATAGAGCCAACAAAAGGGAACAATATTGAAAACTTGTATAATATGACTGTGTGAATGGATGACTATGTTAATCCCACTATAGATGGTGCACTAATTTGGAGAAGAATTAGTTTGTGTGTGTCGGACTTAGAGGAAGGTATGGAACATTGGAAGCAAAGGATGCATGAAAAATCCACCAGATCATGTTCCCACATTACTCAATCATTGCACTGGATTGGAACAAAGCTATATGACCCACCTAAGTATGATGGCTTGACTAATATGGACTCTTTTGTACACATGTTTGAGTTAAATATACTTGACTAACAAATATTATTGGCATTAGATGTATCCTTTAAAGCTACGCTATCGAAATGGTGGGCTTCACATAAAGAAGAAATAAAAGACTGGCAATTGTTTAGAAGATTCATGCAAGTCATATTTGGCACTGAGGTGGAATGGACTGCGTAGAAATATGCAGGATTAATTGACCCGACAGAACACATTACGTAGTGCAGAAACATATGAAGTTTGACATTGAAGAAGGAATGGACACATAGGTTCATAGATACATTGGATACAATTCCAAATAATTGGTACTTGGAACTAGAAATGCACAGAGAAACATCTGATTGGGACCATCTAATTCAAAGGTTTAAGGAAACATTTTCTTTTTAACATGAATATTCATTACTAGATACAGCCTTGCAGGACATTAGAAACAATTTTTTTCCAAAAGAAGACTTGATGAAGGTAGTATGTGTCTGTAGTGCACATAGAGCTTCTATTATTGTTCATGAATTACTGGAATGTTATAATGTTGCTAAACAAGAACCATACGAGGAGGATCCCAAGAATATGAAAGTACCTTAAACTGAGGGGGAACATGTAGTAGAAGTTCCAGAGCTTGAATATGTTTCATATACACAGCCAAAAAAATCATGGAAGGAAAATATCATAACAAAATAAAATACAAAGTTTGGGCAGATAGGTGATTACTGGAATGATGAAACTGTGGAGAAGATTATAGACTTACTACGTGAGTACCATGATCTATTCCCAACCACTTTTTCTAAGATGAAGGGGATAGTTGGTGATCTAGGAGAAATGAAGATCCATTTGAAATAGATGCTAAGATAGTAAGACAGAAACCCTACAGGCTCAATCCGAAGTATAAAGAGAAGGTAAAGGCATAGATAGATTGAATGTTAGAAGCATGAATTGTTGAACCAGTGGTGGAATCAAAATGGATAAGTCCAATGGTATTGCAGGATAAGAAATAAGGGGAGTCAATATTTGTGTAGACCGAAGTAAAATAAATGATGCATGTCTGCATGATACATTTCCAGCACCGTTCACAGACAAAGTTCTAGAAAATGTAGGATGGAAGGAGGCTTATTATTTCATAGATGGATTTTTCAGGATATCACCA
This sequence comes from Picea engelmannii, assembly GCA_009831015.1. Taxonomy (NCBI): domain Eukaryota; kingdom Viridiplantae; phylum Streptophyta; class Pinopsida; order Pinales; family Pinaceae; genus Picea; species Picea engelmannii. Next base: position 875,893 of record ML778157.1, read on the forward strand.
GATAAGGATTGCATAGGAAGACATGCATAACACTACCTTTTTGATAGAATGGGGAAACTATCAGTATACAATGATGCCTTTTGGGCTGAAGAATGCATCGACAATTTTCTCAAGAGTAGCTGTTGCAACCTTTAAGAAGTTTATTCACAAGTTCCTTGAAGTTTACTTGGATTATTGGATTGTCTTTAGTCTATTGAAATATCACATAGAAGTACTCAGGTTGATGTTGGATTGGTGTAGACAATGTTATATCTCCTTGAATTTGAAGAAATGTATTTTCTGCATTCCTTTTGGAATTTTGTTAGGGCATGTGGTATTTGCAATAATTTTTGACTTACAACCACCCACATCAGTTAGGAAGTTGAGGGAAACTATGGGTCATACATGATACTACAAGAAGTTCACTAAGGGTTATGTGTAGATTACAACATCTATGGAGAAGTTGTTGAAGAAAGAAGCTAAGTTCCGGTGGAATGAGGATTTTCATAAAGGTTTGGATACATTGAAGAAGAAGTTAGTAAATTCACCATTTTTTATATTTCTATATTGGGGAAAAGAATTTCATGTTCACGTGGATGCATTGTCCAGAGATTTAGGGGTAGTATTATCTCAGCTAGGAAAAGGAGACATAGACCATCCAATTGCATTTTCAAGAATGAAACTGTCAACAACAACAAATAACTATACTACGATAGAACAAGAAGGGTTAGCTATGGTATATGAACTGCAAAAGTTTAGACACTACTTGTTGGGTTCTCATTTCAAAATGTACATATACCATTTTGCACTAAGATACTTAGTCAACAAGCCAGTGTTGGGGGGCATAATATGTAGATGGTTGTTGTTATTCCAGGAATATGATTTTGAGGTTGGTGTGAAACAAGGGAAGTTGAATGCAAAACCAAATCACTTATCGAGCATACTATCATGAGAAGAGGCAAGGAATCTAGATGACAATTTTCTAGATGTGTAGTTATTTGTAGTCAAAATGATGGACGACTACTTTGCAGATATTGGGTCATTTTTAAATACAAGAATGGCTCTGTCAAACATGAAAGTTGCAAAGAAGAAAAAAATAGTGGTTAAAGCATAAGGCTATCAGTTAATTTCTAGGAACATATACAAGTTACATGCATATGGGATATTACGACGATGTGTGGTAAAGCATGAAAGACCAATGATATCATCATAAGTGCATGAAGGTGTTGCAGGAGGACACTACACAGGTAAAGAAACTGCACAAAATATTTTGTGTGTAGGGATATGGTGGCCCACACTTCACAAGGATGCTAAAGAATACTGTCAGACATGAGATGATTTTCAAAGGGTGGGAAAGCCATATAAAAGGGATGAGATGCCCTTGCATCCATTGATTACACTAGAAGCATTCAATAAATGGGCAATAGACTTTGTTGGCCCTATAAACCCACCTACGAGAAGATCCATAGGTAGTTATATAATCACTGTGACAAAGTATTTGACTAGATGGGAAGAAGCAACACCAATTATAGACTGTAGCGTGAAGACTGTTGAGTGGTTCTTGTTTGAGAATGTAGTGACAAGGTTTGGATGCCCGTGCATTTTATTAGTGACCAAGGAACACATTTATTGAATAAGACAATTTCAGCATTGACTAAGGAGTTTATAATTCATCATAAGAGGAGCACGTTGTATCACCCCTAGGAAAATGGGATAGTAGAATCGTTTAATAAAATTTTCGAGAATGCACTGAAAAAGATATGCAACATAGGGAGAGATGATTGGGACTTAACGGTTCCTACAGTATTATGGGCATATAGGACCACAAGAAAAAATTTGACAGGAAAGACACCTTTCAGGTTAGTATATGGGAAAGAAGAAGTAATGTTGATGGAGTTTATTGTGCCTAGTTTGCGCGTTGCAGAAATCACTGATTTGTCAGACTCTAGCGCATTAGAGGAGAGATTGTCATAGTTGTTACAACTTGAGGAGGACCACTTTGTCATAGAATTCCATCAACAACTTTAGAAGGCAATGGAAAAATCATGGCATGATAGACATATCAAGCATAAAATATTCCAAGTAGGAGACTTAGTATTGTTATACAAAAACAGGTTCATGCAACACCCAGAGAAGTTTAGGATGCACTGGTTAGTTCCATATGTGATTAAGTATGTGATAAAAGAAGGGGCTGTGCAACTACAAACATTGAATGGAGAATTCTTGGGAGGATTGATGAATGGAAGTCAACTGAAAATATACATAGGTGGTCGAAAACCTATGCATTGATCTGAGTTGCGCAAGAAAGCATGTACCATAGTAGTTTTACTATAGTAGAAAAGCAAGAGAAAGAAAAAGAATGAAAAAAGTAGAAAAAGGAAAGAGACATAAAAAGGGGAAAAAGAAAAAGAACAAAAAGCACACTGAAGAAGTGAGTGTAATGCAGATGGATACAACTATGTCGAGCAAGGATATTACGTGAAGAAGCAAGGAACTATGCAATGAACAACCAAATAAGACAAAGATATTATGCATAATAGGACCGAAAAGACCGTTAAAATAATTAAAGGGCAGAAATGACAGTTAAAGAGTGATAATGACAAGTCATAAAGACGACGCATAACTATAAATGGAAAAAGTCGTCAAGGATCATGACAGATTGGTGGTATGAGGAAAAAATACAACGGAAGATATGGTAATAAAGAATCATTAAATCAAGCATACATCACACCACTAGAGGATTAGACAGTTAATTCAGATGTGAAGGGAGGTAGAAAACTATCAAAGGGACACAAAATCCATGAGGGGTCGACAAACATTGGTCATTTGGAGTTACATGTGAGTAAGAGAGAGCCGAGAGAAGAGTTGTAGAGCTTGATAAGAACCACATAGCCGAAGCAGTGGTCACCTAGTAATCAAATTATAGAAATGGAACCACTAAAGGAAGAAGCCTCAGTACCAAAGAGAACCCAAACAAGAGCGCAAACAATAGAACCATAGGTTGAAGAGACTTCGGGAGAATCATCATTGGAGACAAGGTTTCCACGAGGCTACATTCCTCCAAGGAAGGATGATGCCCCACTAGTGACATTGTAGAAGACTGCTAACTACAAATTGGTGACACCCGACATACCAGATGGGGTCATCATTAATGAGGACATGCTAGGGAAGGTATCGCAGCTGAATTATGTGGACCATGATATCACAGACACAACAAAGTTCCTTAAAATTGTGGCACATCAGTACTTGGATATAAGAATAGACTTAAAAACAAACCAGACTCTAGAGAATATTTGTGCCTAAGGTATGGGCCATAGGATTGGAGTGAGAAGGCTTACTCAACCTGTTCGACATCCCACACTTCAGCAGTAGAAACAAGGTGAATGTATGTGTTAAGTTTCTCTTAACCTATGTGCATGGTGGTTATTTTTAGTTGGAAAAACCAATCTCAATAGACACAAACCTGATTGCGAGGATCATAAGATTATTGTCATAGGAGGAAGATCCCACCCTATTGTTTGCCAACAAAAGAATGAAAAAACTTTATCAGAGTCCATGAGACAGAATTTTCACAGAGTTAAAGGGGTGCATGGGTTGGATGTGTCAAGCATATGCGACCCAACTATCATAGTTGCGATGTAGGAATTAGCATGTAAGTTGCGATAGAAATGTAAGAAAGACCAAGTTCCAACATGAGTGATAGTTGCAGTGGAGAAGTGTGTTTAAGGGGTCTCGATGAGCTGGGCTCCCTTCTTATTAAACCAATTCCTTATCACTTGTGCAGAAGCACATAATAGAGGCATGAAATTCCACTATCCATGGCTGCTGATTTTGCTTGTGTTCAAAGCATGGGAGGATCTGGAGGATGCGTAGTTCTTGGGTTTAAGAGGGAATCCATCCTTGGAATATAAATATCAAAACTTTTGGTACAGGATTAGAAAATGATGATAGACATACACCAACGTGGATTTCTTTCTCTATGGTGAAAGGATTCGAAAGTGCATCAAGGATACAGAACAAATTTCACCATAAATAGTAGAGGCGTATGCCCTAATGTGAATTTCTGGAAATACTGACATCATATCTATGTACAAGCAAAGAAGGACTCAAGAGAGGAATGGGTCTAGACAAAGTACAAGATCAAAAAAGAAGACATCCAACTGATCATGCATGATTGGGATCTAGATTGGAAGGTTCATGCGAATAGAACAGAGATGGAGCACCCCAACAACGAAGAAGAAGAATAGGGAAATGACCAAGGAAGTGGAAAAGGTAATGAAATAGATGATGTGCAATAGACAATCCCACAAGTAGGTGACGTGTTGCAGACAAACCTAGAAGAAGGAGAGAAAATAAAAGATAAGGGTAAGGGGCCTGCCTCATCTGTGCGCAATAAGATGAAAGTGCACAAAGAACCAACCATTTATACCTTGACCGATGATGACATTGACATGATCGGTTACCAAGTAAGGGATTCCATGGAGGAGGAAGTTCAACAGGTGTCACGACTGGAAGAAGAGTTGAACAAGAAGGTGCAAGAGCAACTAATGGCATTGCAACAACGGTTGGAAGTAGTGAGCCTGATGCTAGAGAGAATATATAATGAAGGCCAACCAAAAATCAAGGTTGAAGAAGAAAGGGAAACCAATTCACATATTCCAGAGATAGCAACAGGGTGCATAGTTTTGAAGATCTCCCTAGATGCCATTGAGTTCACCACACAAAAAATGAAGGAGCAGGTGCAAGCAATAAGTCATATGGACTTAGTCATTTCTCAGATTCCCACAAAAGTACTACAAGTTTTGCAAATAGGTATCACACAGGAAATATAGTTATGCCCAGAGTCAACATCAAGTGAGTTGGATAAGGAAACAATAGACAAGGAAGCGCTGCAACAAGATTATACAACTACTTTATAGGAGAAGAGAGAGGCTGAGGAAAAGGCCAAGAGAATATTGAAAGAGAAGGATGAGGCCGAGGAAAAGGGTTAGATAATATTGAAAGAGAAGGACGAGGCTGAGCAAAAAGTAGATCAAATACAATAGGCCATACAAAAAGTTTACAAGGAGATTCCATAGGTGTTGATGGTGGTAAAAGAACTTGAAGAACGACTCTAAAAAATCAGTGAATTCATTAAAGGATTCCACACCAGGATCAAAGACTTGGAATAACGCACCATACCAAGGACACCACCTGAGAAAAAGGAGAAAAGGGAAAGGAAAATGATAACCTTAGTGGAAAATTTTAAGAGTCTCTATGAGGATTGCACAAAGCTATGTGAAGAGAGAATGCAGATTTGGACAAAGCTGGTAGAGGATCTAGAGAAGCAAGTCATCAAAGAAAGACTAAGGTATGTGGAGGAAAAGGGGCAAAAGGCCTTGGAGAACATCAATACGCTTCCACTAGATAAGCGAATAGTAGCCATCCTAGTAAACATATAGTCATACAGTGAGATAAACAAGCTAAGGGATGAGTAGAAGGATCTTCAACAACGATTTCTACCCCTGCATGACGAAGCACTTAGAGTGATAGGGGCATTAAAAACTACATGGGGAATGATAAAGAAAAAAACACATGATAGTGAGGGGAAACTTACGACCCTGAATGCGTAGGTCGTAGAGGAAATTTTGGAAAAAGAAACAAAGGTAAAGAAATAAGTTGTGACAGCAAGGGAAACCCTCCAGAAGTTCATGGATGTGTGGAGGAGTGTGACGTAACAGGCCTGCGTGGCTTAGGACGAGCCAAAGGTGAATGTTGGGGGCATGTTGGATAGACAGTTCGAAGAACTATGTTTTGAGGGTGGCATAAAATAAGGAAGACCAACAGTTAGGCATGCAAAAGAAGATAGGCACGGAAAAGAAGGAAGGACAATAGTTATGAATGCAAAAGCAACATGAAGGTGCAATGGTAGGAAAAGTATGTCGGAACAATGTTTTTTCATGTGTTGTAATGAGTCATCATGAGTTTTCATATGGTTTTGGGATAAGAGAGTAGGGTTTTGAGCCCTAAATTATATGTATAAATTTGTAATGGGTCAGGAAGAATAAAGTTGGTTTTTGGAGTTGTTGATGGGCTGAGAGAATAGATTGTTGAAGTTGAGAAGATAGGCTGAGAATGAGAGAGCATTTATGTTTGAAGGTTTAGGAGAGATGATTTCAAAGAGAGGCTTGCACTGCATAATAGCTAGGCAGGATGGGGAATGATATCATGATGTATCTATTGTAAGCGCAGTGCACAAGCCCAAGTTAATTGAAAGAAAGAATAATAAATAAGCCAATCATTGTGGACTTAGCCCAAGGATTGGGTGAACCATGTTAAGCCCTATGTCTAAATGTGACTTTCATGTGATTGTTCATGGGTGTCTACTTATGCATGATTAGATCTAGCTCTGTTTATTTTATGATTGATGCACAGTAATTTTGAATATCTTAGTGAATGGTTTATGTCACAGTCTGCATTATAATGGTGTTGTATAACTTAATTTGCTAATTAATCAAGGGATGAGAGACACCGAATATTGCACACGAGGTATACAAATAAGAATGAACATATTGATGGCCTCACATCCCCTCATCCCTACAGAAACTTGGTTTTTGTAGTCCTAGTAGATACCTCGGGTGAGAATTCACTTGCATGTAGGTGATGTCGAAAGGACTGGTATCTGAATGGTTTTATTAGTTAGATAACTTGAGCCTAGGGTCTTATAACTGCGCACCGACAACCTCAAACCATTGATTGATGAATTTAAGAAATTATGGGAAGGGATACATGTATATGATGTATCAATACCCATCCCAATGGAGAGGTCATTTACATTGTATGGCATATGTGAATACACTACACACAACTATCTAGGACTAAGAGTTTTCTTTGGTAGCCATGTTCATCGATTTGTTTATATCTGTAATTTTATTTGGCATACTTCATTTGGTGCAACTATATTTTTTACACTAACATGCTATGTATATGTTAAAATCATAGGTCTTGTAACAAAAGGGTATCATGGATATAACTGTTTGTGACCTTCTATAAAGGCTAGGTGGTCCAATGACCTACAAAAGCTACAGTACGACTGTTCAAGGGTATTCCTCCTAGAAGACCACCCTTATAGAAGAGTTTCATTTTATTTCAATGGTAAACCAGAGAGAACTCAGAGACCTATAATAATGACATCAACATATTGGAATAAGTCATATGACACAAAGAAGGATAAGGAAATGGAAAAATTCTTTGATTCAAATGGGTACCTATCTTCGATGATCCTGAATTTTTTTACACCTATGTTGAGAAAATGCACATTGGGATGAAAAGGAAATTTTTATTTTATGAGCTCCATATTGGGAGCATCTTAAGATTTCCCACTTATTAGATCATGTGCATATATTCAAAATTGTTTCATCTTCTTTATGGAGGAACATATCATGGAATGAAAGCTACACATTGGCTATTAGGGGAGATCTTATTGCTTCAAATACTGAAACGAGACATTTGCCAAGAAATGAAACTAGAGGAGAGGTTGGTCCATCTTGGTATTTTAAAGAAGGTGATGTCCCATGGATTTTGAAGAAATATGATATTTCTATGGCAAAGGATGTTATATTAGGTGTGAAGGTACCTTCTTTATATGGGTTGACTCTATGACGTTGCTTCACTATAGATGGGAATTTGTCGGGGTTGAAATCACATGACCATTTGAACCTTCTAAGGGTATGTATGTTGAAAACATGATTCTTATTCTATACCGATGTTGGTAAAAATATGTTACACACTCACAATTTTATGGAAATTAATGATGTGTGTGTCTATTTTGTAGTGTTATTATCCTTTTCTCATGTGTGGTTTTGTGAACCATGAATTTCCTCGGGACCTATGACATGCCATATCAAAATTATTCACATTTGTATGTTGGATTACATCAAGGGATATTCATATGGCTAGTAGTACACAATCACTACAACAAATCCCTATGATTTTCTCTCTTTTTTTCTTCCAAAGATTGTTTTAGTGTATTTTTCTCCAAAGTTTTGAAAATGTCGGTGCTATTTATCGGGATGGCGCTATTTCTGGAATTTTTTGCTCTGAACAAAAAATGTAGGTTCTAAATTAGGCGATAATAGCACCGTAAATAGCTCCATATTTAGCACCAAAAATAACGTCGGAAATAGCGTCAGATTTACCACCGGAAATAGTGTCGGATTTATCATCAAAAATAGCATCAGATTTACTGTCAGGAATAACGTCATATTTAGCGTCGGATGTGCCTAAATAGTTAATTCGTTGAGGTGTTGGGGGTTAAGTGGATAGGGTCTTTGAGTATTATGGGATTTATGGATTTTGGGTATAATGATAAAGGGTTAACAGATTAGGGGTTAGGGTTTAAGGGATTAAGGGTCAAGAGCTAAGGGATTTGGCACTTACAAGTTAGGTAGTTTAATGGTTAATGTCTTAGGGATTATGGGCCAGGGGATGAATGTTTAAGTGTTTAGGGCATATGGGTTTATGGATTAATGGATTAGGGATTATGGTTTAAGTGTTTGAGGGTCGATGGCTTAGGGGTTAGGGGATTTAGGTCTTTTGTGTTAAGATATTAGTGATTAACTAAGGTTGAGGGATTAAGGGTTTAGGGATTAGGGATTAATTATGATTTAAGGGTCAATTTATTAGGGGTTAGGGAATTTAGGGATTTTTAGAAACTCTCTTGAAATTTCATGGAACATCTTCCAACACGCCCATCACCAATGTCATCCACTAATGTCGCACGATGAGCAGTGAATGGGGCCAACGTTGGAATTTCTTCAATTTGTTCCTATATGCGTTGAAATTTGACATTGTTAGAATAGACACATGCCTTGATGGCATGCAAGGGTTTCAAGACTCAAGGATGCATGATGTACCCACATAATATTTGAGATCCTCCATGTTTGCATCAAAGTTCATCATGCAGTCTCATTGTCACTATTTGCCATTCACATCTACATAATGTTTGTCGAAACTCTCTTGAAATTTCATTTAACGTCTTCCAACATGCCCATCACCAATGTCGCATGGTGAGCAGTGAATGGGGCCAATGTTTAAATTTATTCAAACTGTTCCTGGATGGGTCAAAATTTGACATGGTTAGACTAGACACATGCCTTAATGGTATGCAAGGGTCTGAAGATTGAAGGATATTTCTTGATGTCCTCGCATAATATTTGAGATCGTCCATGTTTTCATCAACATTTATCATGTAGTCTCGTTGTCATCATTCGTCATAATTTCCATCTATAGAATATTTTTCGAAACTCTCTCGAAATGTCATGGAATGTGTTCGACCAACACACCCATCACCAATGTCATCCATCAATGCCACATGGTGACCAATGAATGGGATGAACGTTGAAATTTATTCAAATTGTGCATGTATGCATAGAAATTTGACATGGTTAGAGTAGAAACATGCCTTGATGGTATGCGAGGGTTTCAAGACTCAAGGATTTCTGATTTCCTCACATAATTTTGGAGATCGTCCACGTTTGCATCAATGTTCATCATGCAGACTCATTGTCATCATTCGTCATTCCCATCTATAGAATATTTGTTGAAACTCTCTTGAAATTTCATGGAATTTCTTCCAACACACCCATCACCAATGTCATATACTGACACTGCATGGTGAGCATTAAATGGTGGAAGCGTTGAAATTTCTTCAAACTGTGTCTGTATGCATCGAAATTTGACATGGTTAGATGAGACACATGCCTTGACACTATGCGGGGGTTTCAAGACTAAAAAATGCCTGGCATCCCCACATAATCTTCAACATCCTCCATGTTTGCATGAACCTTCATTATGTGGTCTCATTTTCATCCTTTGTCATTCCCATATACAAAATCTTGGTCAGATATTGGTCTAAGAGGTTGATTTGTCTTCTTATCTTTATTGTATATGCAGATTCTGTATCTAATTCTATGGCCACCCACTTTCCTCTCATTAATTTAGTAGGTCAATGTCATCCATGTCCTCTATCCATGGCCTCCTTTGGATCCTATAATACACAACAATGACATTAGTCACATAAAATCTATGTATAATACCATTGCATACCAATACCATTGCAAACTAATGCATACCATTGCATGGGTTTCCACCTCTGCTAATTTTGGAAGTGCATTGTGTCCTTGTATTCCTTCAAGGTTGAAGAGAGGTCACAAGGGGAGGGTTCCTTTGATGGGTTTGAGTCCAAAAGAGGGGGGGATGAGAATACTTCTAGAGGTAGGTCTATATGGGCCAAGATTCTCCCAGCCAACAATTCCAAATATCACCACTACTCAATAAAATCCAAGTTCTTACTATGGTATATCCCCATGAATGATTTAACCTCTTTCTTCCATTCCTAGATTTTTAGTGTGTGCTTTGTCATGTCAACTTTGTAAGTGTTCCTAGTGCAATTTTTGTTTTTAATGGGCCTCTCAAACTCATATTTGTACCTATTTTAGAAAATGATCAATTATAGTACAGTATGCTTATGTTATCTCCCTCTCACACCTATGCACTAATATCCTTTATCTCTAAGCTCAAACAAGACACAACACTCATTCTTGCAATGTCAATGGTCCATTGTTTCCATCCTTATTCCTAATTGAATAACATAACTAATTACCAACATAATGCCCAACTATATCCATCGCTCATGCTTGTAGAAGGGTTTGAGGTCTAGATCAAGGGAAAGTAAGTTAGGCCATGTCCAATTTCCAACCCAAATAGACCCACATGCATCACTCAACTCCACCATTATACAACTCTTAATCACATGCAAAGTAGGATTGAAGGTGAAGTGAGGAGGTTGACGTTAGTGTATTGACTTGCTATCCCATTGGTGTCACATGATAAGATGTGTTCATATGAAGTTTGCTCAATATAGAATGCTTGCATGTCATTTGGGAGATAGGATGGTAATCCCGCATTTAAATTTCCCCAACATGATTACATTTTTGGCCATTAGTCAACGCTAAACTGGGTGCAATTAGCGATGGATTTAGCACCCCAACATGATTACATTTTGGGCCAATACTCTGCTCTAAGTTCATCTCTAATGGAACCCAATATAGCATCGACTATTCAAACAAAATAAAAAAAATAAAAAAGAACCTGCGCGCAATGAAAAACAAAGTATTCACCAATATGCATTCACCATTATTGTAAAGCATTCGACAATGTAAAGAATTTGACTTTAACCATTGGATCTTCTGTGTGGATTTCTTGGAGCTTGGAAAATTGTGGGAGCTTGGAACTCACAATCTAAAATTGAGAGATCTTGAAAATCGAGGGAGCTTGATTTTGTAGAAATTTAATGAAAAAATCAACATACACAAATTTTTCCATACACTTAACAATCTAGAGATAACTATCTTAAACGAACTTTGAAATGTATTAAACCCACATTAAAAAAAAAAAAGCAAAAATACACATTGCTAAGTACTTTTGCAGTGGAAAAAATAGCAATGAACAATAGTCACACATCCATGTATAACTCAGAAATTTACACAACCAGCTAGGGAAAACCCCAATGTGGGGATACCCAAAGAGATAGAGAGAGAGATTATATTAGCTTCAGGAAATTACATATCAACAACAAGATTACATTTAGTAGCCAAGAGAATCACTTACAAACACAACCTTCCCCACCACTTACTACCTAGGAAATCATGCCACAGTGCGTACAACTCTACAACCTTGCTGAAATCAACACCTTGACAATCATGCCCTCAACAGTTTTTTGTACCTTCCCTCCTGTACAGTCATCCTCCAATAGAAATCCCTCAAATGATGCCTCAAAATCCATGCCCTCACTTGCCTCAATTTCCATGCCTAATTTGTTGTTGTATGTCATGTATGGATCCATACAGTACAACCTGTCCTCAACAATAAAAAAAATTATCTCCTAAAAAAAATTTCCTCCTTGGGAAATGTGCCCAATCTCCCTTGGAAACCGTGCCAAAAATCTATTTCCCACTTTCCTCTTCAAGCTCTCTCTCAATCTCTCTCAATCTTCTTCACTTTTCTTGCACACTACCCTAGGAATTCTCTTATAATATGAAAGTGACCTTTCACCTTCCAAGTGTCTTTTCACCTTCCCCATCCCTAAATCCAAAGGCCAATGTCTAATCTTTCCTTTACATGATCAAGGGACATGATTCATTCCCTCCAAAATAAATCACTTAATATATTAAAGTATAAATTCAATTTATAACATAAGTGCACTTTATGAAATAAAGTCACTATAATATTAGAGGGTACACTTAATAAAAACTCACTTTAATAATAAAACCACTTATTACAACTTTATAAAAACTCATTACAAAGTCAAGTGCCTAGTAGTGTAAATACAAGGTCACTTCCACATTCAAGAAAAACTATGTGGAGTACCTCTCGAGCTATAAAATCTAATACTCCTTATTGAGGGATGTACTCTATTCCATCACCATCATCTGGTCCCATCAAAATATTCACAGCAGGATCTCCCTCTGAACCTCGAGCCAACCTCAACACCTGCACAAAACTCGAACCAGAAGACCTCCTCCTAGAAACCACTCTAAACCCCGAGCTCATAGGAGAATCCACTCCACCTTGATATTTTGTTCGATCACACCAGTTGAGCCTCTTGTCGGTGCTCATAAGAGACTCCCTCTCTTCCCTCGGAATGAAATACCGAATCCTTGGGCCCACTGTAGTATCAAGAGCCTCATGCTCCTCATCTGACTTTGAATCATAACTTGTGGGTTGTCCTTGCAACTTGTACAACCTATCCATCTGATCACCAATCAGTTATGGTTCAACCAGATCCATCCCCTCCCTGTAGATAAATACATTTCCCCAGTGGAACAATGTAAAATATCTAGCATCTTCCAAGGATGATATCGAGAGCAAGTTAACCCTCAACCCTAAAAAAAACAGAACTCCATCAACCTCCAGAGTCCTCCATGCTTGAGCTGAAATCTAACCCTTCCAACTACACGTACAACTTGTGCCATACCTCTTTCACTCACCACCATTTAGTCAAGACCTATCTTTGTGATAATAAGGAATACACACCATATTCATGTCATGTGACAAGAGGCTCCACTGTCAACAATCCACCTTCTATCACCCACAAATCCAACACTACTGACACTGGATAATTGAGTGACCAAAGAAAATTCCATATCAAACTTGGATGAAAACTCCTCCATAACTACTGTAGAAGTTGTATCATGCCCCTCATGTTCCTTCCTCTTCTTCTTCTTCTTAGTACACTGAGAAGCAAAGTGCCTCAACTGGTTACAACAATAACATCTGACTTTACTTAAGTCCCTCCTGGAATTTCCTTTATTCTTCTCCTTTTCATTTGCGGCAAGAGAAACATTCTCTCCATCAACTCCATCTCCCTTCTATCCATTGCTCTTATATCCTTCTCAGATCTCTTCTTGAGTGAAATCATCCCACAGTCTACTCCAATCTGGAAGATGCTCACGACCCATCACACACTTCATGAAGACTTCCCATTCCTCGGTTAATCCTTTCAAGGCTATCCTCACCAACTCTGAATCTGAAATGACCTCCCCAACTGCTGCCAACTCATCTTTCACTTGAGCTACCCGGGTAAGATAAGAATCCACACTCTCACCCTTACCCATCTTAGTATCATGCAGTTTATCCTTCAAGGCCATCTTCCGATTTTCATTCTTCGCCTCGTACAAGTTTTTCAGTGCATCCCACATCTCTTTGGTTGTCTTATTCTCAGACAAGTGTGGGATAAGGTGGTCCTTCACTCCAGCCAAAATAAGCCTTTGATATTTAGCCTCCTTTACCTCATGTAAATCCAAAGTTATAGGGTTTGTTGAGGGAACAAAAACTATGGTGTTGACAAAGCTACAATTTTTTTTCTCTCTGAGAATAGCTAACATCCCGACTTTCCATTGCAAATAGTTGGAAATACCATCCAACCAGTCCTCATACCTAATGCAAACAACCATCTCCCTGTCAATTGTTCAAAGAAAACAACCAACATATTTCCTCCTTCAAATCTTGCCCAAAAATAACACTGCTCACTGTAACTTAGAGCCCAAGCTCTTATACCATGTAGAAATTTAATGACAAAATCAACATACACAAATTATGTCATAAACTTATCAACCTAGAGATAACTGTCTTAAATGAACTCTAAAATCTATTAAACCCACATTCATAAAATACCATAAGAAGAAATACACATTGCTAAGTACTTTTGCATTGAAAAAAATAACAATGAACAACAATCACACATCCATGTAAAACTCAGAAATTTAGGAAACCATCTAGGGAAAACCCCAATGTGGGGAAACTCAAGAGAGAGAGAAATATTACATTAGCTTCAGGAAAATACATATCATTAGCAAGATTACATTTATTAGCCAAGAGAATCACTTACAAACACAATATGTCCCACAACTTACTGCCGAGAAAATTGTGCCATATTCCATATAGTTGTACGACCTTGCTGAAATCAACACCTCAAAAATCGTTCCCTCAACAGGTTGTTGTACCTTCCCTCCTATACGACCATCCTCCAACAAAAATCCCTCAAATGTTGCCTCGAAATCTGTGCCCTCACTTGCCTTGATTTTCATGCCCAATTTGTTGTTGTATGGCCTATACGAATCCATACAATACATCATGTCCTCAATAATAAAAAATATCATCTCCTAAAAACAAATCCTCCTTGTGAAATGTGCCCAATCTCCCTTGGAAACCATGCCAAAAATATGCTTCCCACTTTCCTCTTCAAGCTCTTTGTCAATCTCTTTCAATCTTCTTCACTTGTCTTGCACACTACCCTTGGAATTCTCTTATAATATGAAAGTGACCTTTCACCTTCCAAGTGTATTTTCATCTTCCCCATCCCTAAATCCAAAGGCTAATATTTAATCTTGCCTTTACATGATCAAGGGACATGGTTCATTCCCTCCAAAATAAATCACTTAAAATATTAAAGTACAAATTCACTTTATAACATAAGTGCACTTTAGGAAATAAAGTCACTTTAATATTAGAAGGTACACTTAATAAAAAGTCACTTTAATAATAGAACCACTTTGTTACAACTCTATAAAAACCCATTACAGAGTCAAGTTCCTAGTAGTGTAAATACAAGGTCACTTCCGCATTCAATACAAAATATGCGGAGTACCTCCCAAGCTATAAAAGCTAACAGATTTATGGGTGTGATTCGGCCTCTAACAATCATGAATTAATTTGTGCATATCATTCACCCCCTACTAGAGATGAATATCAAACCCCTGTCCATCCATTTCGCACTACTATCGTTTATAACAATTAAAGGGAAGGGAGCAAAATGTATGGAGCAAAGAGAAGGTATTTTCCATAGTCTCAAGGAAAACAATTTGCCCTGGGATGCCAAAAAATGTCAAGCAGTAGAGGGAAACGAGCAAAGGGATCCAATTCTTGCCAAAATGAGGTATTTCATACTCCTTTTTCTCACGGTCCTTTTTATCTCTATTTTTTTGCTTTTGTTTTCTACCATTTGATGCTTTCGAGGACTCCTCAATGCCCCAGTTTATGGCAACGACATGCATCTTTTACTGCTTTAAAGAACCCATCTGTTCGTATATTTAGACACTTAGAAGTTGGTTAAGATCTACTTGGTCTAATGTGTCGTTAGGTAAAAGCGTGTTTCTTAGTGTGTTTCTTTAGTATGCATTATGATGCATTAGTATGCATTAGGATGCATTAGTATGCATTAGGATGCATTAGTATGCATTAGGATGCATTAGTATGCATTTGTAGTTAGGAAATCTAATGGTCACGATATGTTCTTGACATAGAGTGATTCAAAAATTCATATTCTTCACGATATTAACGACCATTGATCCATGGCTTGACACCTGATTGGTCCATGATCTCTATTTAAAGAGAATGGAGGGTCATCTTTTGAGGATCGATTGTCACAATCATTTTTTGAGGATCATTTTCATGAGGATCTCCAAGTGGACGTGTTGGCTGGGGTCGTGGATGTTTCCCCGTAGGGGTTTTACCACGTCAAAACATCAGTGTGTTGATATTTGATATGGTTGTGTGAGTGGTTACTAAAGGTGTTCGTCCTTTGTTCGAATACCTGTGTTGTCGAACATAGTATCAGAGCATGTTTGAAGACTCGCTCCTGTTGTAGATCGAGATCATGAAGACGAGTTGCCTCATCTCCATTTTATGTAATTTCCATAGATTTATGGGCTGAGAGGACTATTCCATCACATCCGGAGCACTTGTTTCATTTAGGAAAAAATTTTGTTTCACTCAAAACGATTTTCGTTTTCCCAAGATACGACCATTTCAGTCAGATCCAGAGGTATAAAGCCTGAATACGCATTTTTAAATTTTTGCAGAGTATTATTTTTGTTTTATTTTGGTTTGATATTATTTGTTTTCGGGTTGCTACTCTTTTAGATCTATGTCTACTCTTTTCCCTGCACCCTGTGCGATCTCGAAAAACCAGAAACAAATAGGAAAAGGTGCATCTTCCAGGTAAGCTAACCGAGATCTAACCCTTGTTGTCATCGAGAAGTGGATTTTTTTTCTTGTGTGAAAAGAGTTTTTTTTTGCATGCTCTCCAAGGCCATCTTCAACAACAATAACAACAACAACAAGAAAAATCATCTTGCTAAACAATATAATATGTTTTTCTATACCATTTGGTTAAAAGTTGTCTTATTAAGTAAGAGGTCTTGAGTTCAAGTATCTTTGTTTGTTATTTTTTTTGAAAACAATTTCATGCTCAAATTGTAAAGTGTATTTCACTTCAAGTATAAAAGTGAATCACTATAAGTAGCTTTAATATTTTATTTTAGAGTTATTTATTTTGCATGCAACTTTTCTTTTATAAAGTAGCTTCATTGTAAAAATGATCCCCACTTCTATTTATAAAAGTAGGTCACTTCATAAAACAACTTACACCACCACATGGTCCTTTGGTTACCGTTTATGCCTTTTTTTAAAAAGACATAACTTTCACATCCGAAGTCCATTTTTAGTGCCGTTTTTTTTTAAAACTGCATAATTTTTCGAGATCTTTCCATCTAGATCATCAGTCTCAGTTTTTAAATCCATATTATCTATATATTTAATATGGCTTCTTCCAGTAATATTTTGCTTACTAGCACCAACTACTTCAAATGGAAATCTCATATGGAGGATTTATTAAGAAGTAAAGGCTTGTACATGATTACCTTGGGAAAGGAAAAAGAACCCACTGATGCTGATAAGAAAGTCAAATGGGCTAATAGGAGTGACAAAGCATGTGGACTAATTGGAATGTCCATCTCTCCTTATTTAAGGTTCCACCTTAAAGAAATTGATGACCCCGATGAAGCTTGGGAAAATATTGAATCTGTGTTTGGTAAAATCAATTTTATTCAAGCACAACAGTTAGAAATCAAGTATTGACCTTAAGTCCAAGTTAATTTTCTTTCCTTGGAGACTATCTATCTAAGTTTAAACCACTCAGAATTTTATGTGAAGAATGTGAGATAAAGATGGAGGAAGAGCGTTGCATCTATCTTATTCTTTCTGAGATAGGTAGTGAATATTTTGTGTTTGTATCTACCTTTTATGTCACTAGAGAGGCTCTAGGGAAAGCTTATCAAAACCCCACTCTTGAGTCATTTTATGATACTTTGATTGGAGAGGAAGATAATCTTGTACAACTTGGAGTGATGATCATGGAAGGTACCTCCAACAAATCCTTAGTCACCCAACAGAAAGATAAACCCAAGTATCCCAAGAAGCAACATACTTACTACAACAACAAGCAACATAAGGGTCCCAAACCCGCCCAGAAAAATTCATCTCCTAATGGTGACAAAGGAGAAAAATATAAATATAAGAAGACTTACAGACATTGCAACTTTTGTGATAAATATGGTCATGATGCATCCAAATGTTTCAATAATATGGCAACTTTAGAAGCAACGATGAAGAAGCACAACATCAATATTGATTCTACTTCTTCTTATTCTTCTCATGGACATGCACTTTCTGCTTCTGGTTTCTCCTTCAATACAACTTCTACTTCTTCTTCTGATGAGTGGCTTATTGATTATGGAGCATCTTATCATATGGCTAAGGATAAAGACATATTTTCTTCTCTCAATAAATGTAACACCAAGAAAATATTTGTTGGTGATGATAGATCTCTTAGTGTTGTAGGATCTAGAACAATTCAAGTAGATAATGGTCATTTCAATGTTTTATTATGTGTTCCAAGTCTTTCTTGTAACCTTATATAAGTATATCAAATCACTCATTCAGGTGAAGGTAAAATCATAGATTTTTCACCTCACCAAGTTGTAATCAAGGATCTAAAATATCATAAGCATGTTCTTGCAATTGGAATTTATGATGATATTACCAGGTTGTACAAGTTTGACAACTTTGGGTCATCATATTTTTCATCAGTTTTTGTTGCTCATAGAGATGACTTGAGCAAACTTTGGCATAAGCAGTTTGGTCATCTAAACTATCGCTCATTATAGCAACTATGTAATCAACTGACGGTGATTGGTCTTCCTCCTGTTTCATGTAGAGATGGTGTTTGTGCCAGTTGTGTTCTTGACAAACATCATTGGGATAGTTTTGACAAACGTGCCTCTTGGCACGCCTCTAGCTCTTTGCAGCTTGTTCACAGTGATTTGTGTGGTCCACTTTCTTCTTCTTTTTATGGGTGCAAGTATTTCTTACCTTTTAATTCATGAATTTTCTAGACGTATTTGGGTTTACTTCTTAAAACTTAAGAGAGAAGTTTTTGAAATTTTATTGGCCTACAAGGCCCTTGTAGAAAACCAATCTGAACATCAAATTCAAAATTTGAAAAAAGATAATGGAGGTGAATATGTGAACAATAATTTTACAAGTTACTCCACTACAAAGGGCATCCAAATGCAACACACTATTCCTGATACACCACAAAAAAATGGTGTTGCTGAGAGAAAGAACCACACATTAAAAGAAATGGCTAATTGTCTGACCCAATCTAAGGGATTAAGTCTAAAGTATTGGGTGGAAGCAATAAAATATGCAAGTTACATAGTAAATCACACTCCCACAAAGGCTCTTAAAAATATAACACTGTGTTGACGCTTAAAATCACAATGATGAATACTGCTAGCAAATGATTGTTAAGCTCTATTATTTATTTATGATAATAATAATTAACTAGTAGGTGGGACCCCCTTGTAGATTAGTGGCTCTATGATGGATGTGTTATGCTTGTATGTTTGTTGTTGTTATAATGATACATACACAGTCTTATACAGTTGATGATGCAAGTCTTGGTTTCATTCATTTTGACAACATGGTTGGTTGATATATTATTGCTAAATGATGTTGATGGTCACTCACAATACAGGGAAGTGCTATGGATATAAGGATTATTTTGTTTTACAGGTGTTATTTTATGCATTAACATTAATTAATTATTTTATACATGATTTTATGCAAAAGGATAAAATGATGATATGGGAGCTTGGACAAAACAAAAGGAAATGGATAAGTCCTAAGGTTATTACAAAAGAGATTATATATAAAACTTAAGGTATGTATAATGCTCACAAATGGAAGGTGATGGACCTAGCTGCTATATTATGTGCTTTGGTTAAAGGATTATATGTGAAGCACATATGGTAATGTTTAACATATGGTTATTGTTAAAGTTTTGATATGATTTGGGTGGCACAATATACAATGGATATGGCATTGAATTTATGCAATGGATATGTGTTTGAATTAATGGTTGATGTTATGGTAATGGTATGGCTAGTACATTGAATTGAATAGGACTAAGGGAGGAAGCGATGTACATATACTTCACGTCACTCCAAACCACCCTCGAGCCTGCCACCCTAGACATAGTTGCATTTTGTTTTTCGGCTTTGGTGGTTTTGGAAGCTCCATGATTTTTGGTTTTGAAAGGAAAAACACAGTCCAACTCTTTCCTCAAAGTGATTTTTCCAGGTATAACTCCTTTACTTTCCATCCATGATGGTCCCTCTGTATTATGAATCGATTGTTGGCTCATGATTGCATAAGTTCTATGTTTTTCTTGAGTTTTGACTGTGTATGACTGCTGTGCTTACGAGTTTCTCTATGAATACTCTAGAATGTTGGTGTTTTAAAGGAAAGGAATGGATTTTATTTCTTTGTAAATCCTTTTCATTGGTTATTGGTTTAAAAGAAAATGTTGGTCAACTTGGGTTTTTATTATGGTTCTATTTGAAAAATGATGACAATGGGTAACAAGCTCTAAGTTTTATTGCGCGGGTTTTTACCACCAGTCTGGGTATTAGTTGTTGTCACCCCTTTTTGTTTTAGTCATTTTTATGATTTGTTCCTCCAGGTTGCAATGCAACTGTCTCCATTTGCACTATTCTTTCTTTGTTTGGCCGAGCCCCGATCTGTCATTTTTTATGGAAATTACTTCACTATCACTATTGTCGAACGAATGGCACAGTTGGGTCTTGGGAATCACCCAGTTCTTTAAATGAAAGTTAGTATTTGTGTTGGGTTGGCCATGGGTTTCATTCGGTCACGTCATGGTTTTGTGCTCAGACATTCTTCCACAATGTTTTAAGCGAATCAGTCCTCTCGTTATCTAATGGAGGTGGCTAACCGTATATTTGATTTCCCTCATTGTCAAGTTTTTGGGTTATAACTTAAATGACTGTGGATATTTTAAAAGAAAGGGCACAGACTCTCTGTTCTGCAAAAGACTACTCTTTGATTACTGTGACAACTTAAACAAACAAAAAAAAAAACATGAGATCTCTCTAACTTCAAAGACCATTTCTTGATGGAGCCTCTCTTATTTCCTCTCTGTGATAAATTTGTTTGAAAAAGAAAAGGGTATGGGTTATCGACATCCCCAAGGAATTTCATTTTGGTTGTTTTATGGTTATTTCCTCCATTGTTGTGTTAAACCCTAGCACGACTATGGTCTTATCAAAGTTTAAAAGGCACATGTGTGTGATATTGGTTATGTTTTATTAAGCACGAATTGTTTCTACTCAGCTTGACTTGTTTCTTCTTTTCCTCGGGCATTTTTATGGGCTCTGTCAATTGTTGAGTAATTATTTTAAAGGGAAGTTTGTACATGTTTAATGTACATTAATCTCAAGGTCAAGGTTACATGTTCTTTGATGAAATGTTGCTTTCGAATCAGGATTTGTGCTGATTATATTGTTGAAGACCTGTGTGTGATTAAATCAGGCCCGATTATTGTTTTGATGACAATGGGTTGTGTCAATTGGTGTTGGAAGTCAACTGTTGGTGGTTAATACTAGGTCTATTATTATTTTATTGCAAAGGATGAATATTGGATATGGATAATTGGAATCATTGTGCATATTATGTTTTTTTTTTTTAAAGGAAAAGATTAGCATTGGAGCATGCAGGACTGTGGTTCGAATGGTTATGATGTTGGTAACGATGTTAATATGATGTTGCATAGATATGGTATAAGATGCAAAGATTGATATAATTGAATATTTATGGGCAATTGAATTGTTTTTTTTATGAAGTGAGTAAGCTTTTTTGTCTGCAATTAAGGGACAATTAAATGATTTTAGTTTTAAAAGTGGATGCTTATTTGATCTGAAAATTTACTTGATCTAAAATTCAAGATCTTTTAACCATTATTTGCATGTGAATTTTTAACTGTTCACCATCTTTGTAATGCAAAATTAAAGAATATCTGTCAAGCATATGAGCACATAAACAGGTAAGCAAACCATCTATGAACAAGAATTGGTAACGGAGTTCACCAGACTTCCTGGCTACATCTCCAGGTCCACTCCAACAGTGAGACCGCTCTTTAATTAATCTCAAATGCTTAAAAATTACAAAGAAAAGGCTTACATAAGAGCTCTCAAAAACCAACTTTCAGATCTGTGATTCTGGGCAGAAACATACATCATAGGTGGTTGGAAAACGTCATTATGCAACTTTTGACTATAAACTCGAGTATTCTTGGCTCGCTCAAATGGGCTCTGGAGGCAATTTTCTGTTCAACTATTCTAATGACGAAACATATAACATATTCAAAATCTTCTCGAAATTATACAACTTTTGAGTATAAAGTCGACCTATTTCTAAGTAGGTCGCCTGGAACACCTCTTGGCACAAATTCCAATGCAACCTCTGCCTGTCAGATCTATACAGTCTGAAAAAGCGTGCCACTCCTATTCTGGAGGCACTTTTCTATTTGACTACTATGATGAAGAAACAAAGAGCATATTCAGAATCCCCTCGAAATTCTGCAAATTTTGAGTATAAAGTCGATCTATTTCTGAGCAGGTCGTCTGGGACACCTCCTAGCACGGATTCCAATGCAGCGTCTGCCAACCCCCTCCTGCCTTGTTTTGCATGCTCGACTAAATAAGCAGGGCCACTAACCAGTTCACCAAACTTAGTGAACCTCCTCCAGATTTGGTGGTAACCGCCATATTTGGCTGGATCCGCCAAACAACTGGCGTCTAGAAGGTGACAGATGTCATGCTGACGTCAGTGTCTATACTGCTGACATCATCAGTACAACCTGTTCACTGTTTGACTTTTTTTTTTTTTTTTTCAAAAAACTTCAGAGTGTCATAACATCTTCATACGAACTTTGTTTGAGAAAGTAAATATATGGCCAGAATCGGGAGAACGAGCCGGACGCAATGGCATTGGTTTCATCCAATTCTAAGAACTTTGATTTTTGAGCATTTTCTGAGCCTAGGGATCCTTCTGAGACTTCTGGGTCATTCTTAGATCCTCCTTTTTTGCATTTGAGTATTTTTGAGCAGTTTTGGATCCACCCAGATCACACCTCCCCACTGAGAAGCTTTTGGACCACAAAAGCATGAAATCATTCAGAAAATAAGTGAGGACATGTTTGTCTCACTTGTCCTGTATCACCTATCCATTCCTCTTGGAACCTGTACATCTGACTCAGCAATACAACAATCAACACTGCGTTGACATTGTTAAGTACATTAATCACATTCTTAATCACATCTTCATTCAACATTGTCGGACCCAACCACATACTGTTGATGAGTAATAAGCCGAATATAAACATTGAACATGTGAAAGATATTGTACCCAAACCATGCTGACTTTTAACCATAGAAACACTATCAACCAAAATAGGTGCATTGTAGTGAAATGACACTTCCTTTTCATGCTTAGGATTCTTTTCTTCCTTACATTGTATAGACATAAGTGCCAAATTTTGACTTGCATTAACAACCCTTTTTAATTGTTGTGTAGTGCCCAATGATTTGTCATTTTTGAATGAATGTGAATGCACTATGTACTCAATTCCTTCTTTAAACAAGTGATACAGATTATGTTCTCGATAGAAGATCGCTTTTCGATCATATAAGTATGGACTACCCAACACAATTCTAGAGATATCTAGTGGGACCACATCAAATTCAACCTCATCTACAAGCTTAGATGTAATTGCAAACTTTAGATCGCATTGTTGTGTTACTTGTAATCTTTTATCTTTGCATACCCAACCTAATGGATAAGGTTTCTTGTGTGGTTTCGTTGTTAATCCCAATTTCTTAACTACTTCTTCTGAAATAAGATTAACTTGAGATCCACTATCTATGAGTGTGTCAACCTTTGTTTGTTTTGTAATCACTCTTTTATGAAACAATGCATTCCTCTTTCTATCCTTAGAATTTTCATCATTTTTAGAAGTAGAAGCACATGAAGAACCAATGTTAGCATCATTATCAACAATAGATTTACCTTTCACACCTATGATTGTTATCTTTGTTTTGTCCTCAGAATCTGATCTAAGGTCCTCAATGATAATCATGGTTGTTTGCTTCCCTTTTCGATCCTTAAACCACTTCAGTTTCATTATGGGATGTAGCTTCCAACACTTTTCCTCTTCATGCCCTTGCTTTTGACAATGCAAGCATGTAGGTCTCTCATCACCCTTCTTCATTGTAGCTGCATGTTTAACTTTCTGCTTTTCCTTGCCTTCTTTTGCCTGGACGGATTCATCTGACGAAACATCATGAACACTCTTCCCTTTTGAATCAATGTGAGTTTCTTGAACACACACCTTATCAAGGTTAGTCGGATTAAACATTAATATCATATGACGTAAATAAGTATGAAATCCTCCTATATATTTGAGAAGAGTTTCCTGAGTGTAGAGAGGTATACCAAGTATCAATGCTCTTTTTCGAAATTCTTGTGTCTATTCTTGCACACTTTGTCCCTTACTTTGTCTCAAGTTCTGCCAATTAATCATAGCTTGCTGCATATACCCTAATGGATAAAATTTCTTTTTAAGTGTTGAAATGAACTCATACCAAGAGGAAACGAATTTGTGTTTTGTGGCAAGATCCTCTTGAGATCTACTCTCCCACCAAATGAGAGCAGTCCCTATAAGTCAGAGAGAAGCCAACTTAATTTTAACATCATCTTCAGTAAACTTTTCAATCCTACAATAAACTTCAATTTGACGGATCCAATTGTCCATTTTTCAGCATTAAGCTCTCCATTATACATAGGTAATTCAAACTTACTGTCAAGCTTTAAATGAGGCATATTAAGATCAACTTTTGTTTTTTTCTTTTCAAATGGAGAAGGAATAAAACCATCAAGAAGAGATGGGGAAGTTGGTAGGGTTTTAGGGGGTTCTTCACCACCTCCTTCTGTTTTATCTTCTGTATGAGATGGTCCACCTTGTTCACCTTTCTTTCGATCTTGATAGAGCTCCTGTACCATCATTTGCATTCTCATGAAAGCTTTCAGAAATTCCCCTTCAGAAGGGATAGAAGAAGTTGCTTCTTCTCCTTTTGGTGAAGACATCCTTCTTCTTCTTGAACCAATCTCTGGATCAATCTCTTCAAGTTCTCCTTCACCACGCTGAAGCTTGGATCTTGTTAATATTAACTCACAAAGAAAATGGTTAACCTCGCTCTGATACCAACTTGATCTGAAAATTTACTTGATCTAAAATTCAATATCTTTTAACCATTATTTGCATGTGAATTTTTAACTGTTAACCATCTTTGTAATTCAAAATTAAAGAATATCCATCAAGCATATGAGTACATAAACAGGTAAGCAAACCATCTATGAAAAAAAATTGGTAACGGAGTTCACTAGACTTCCTGGCTACGTCTCTAGGTCCACTCCAACAGTGAGATCACTCTTTAATTAATCTCAAATGCTTAAAAATTACAAAGAAAAGGCTTACATAAGAGCTCTCAAAATCCAACTTTCAGATCTGCGATTCTAGGCAGAAACATACATCATAGGTGGCTAGAAAACGTCATTCTACAACTTTTGACTATAAACTCAAGTATGCTTGGCTTGCTCAAACGGGCTTTGGAGGAACTTTTTTGTTCAGCTACTCTGATGATGAAACAGATGGCATATTCAAAATCCTCTCAAAATTCTGCAACTTTTGAGTATAAAGTCGACCTATTTCTGAGCAGGTCGCCTGGAACACCTCCTGGCACAAATTCCAATGCATCCTCTGCCTATCAGATCCGTACAATCTTGAAAAGCATGCCACTCCTATTCTGGAGGCACTTTTCTATTCAGCTACTCTGATGAAGAAATAAAGAGCATATTCAGAATCCCCTCGAAATTCTGCAACTTTTGAGTATAAAGTCGATCTACTTCTGAGCAGGTCGCCTAAGACACCTCCTAGCACAGATTCCAATGTAGCCTCTGCCAACCCCCTCTTGCCTCATTTTGCGTGCCCGGCTAAATAAGCAGGACCACTAACCAGTTCACCAAACTTAGCGAACCTCCTCCAGATTTGGCGAAAATCCGCCAGATTTGGTTGGATCTTCCAAACTACTGGCTTCTAGAAGGTGACATGTGTCATGCTGGCGTCAGCATCCATACTGTTGATGTCATCAGTACGGCCTGTTGACTGTTTGACTTTTTATTGTTTTTTTCGAAAAACTTCAGAGTGTCATAACTTCTTCATCGAGCTCCATTTGAGAAAGTAAATATATGGCCGGAATCGGGAGAACGAGCCGGACACAACGGCGTTGGTTTCATCCAATTCTGAGAACTTTGATTTTTGAGCATTTTCTGAGCCTAGGGACCCTTCTGAGACTTCTGGGTCATTCCTAGATACTCCTTTTCTGCATTTGAGTATTTTCGAGCGGTTTTGGATCCACCTGGATTATTATTGGATTGTTATTGGAACAAAGATATGGTTGTTGTTCGATTTAATTTATTTTTTATGAACAATATCTGTATTATTCCCTCTCATGCTATCACTTTTTCGCTCATTATACCCCCCTCACGATCTCATTTTCATTTTTACACTTCCTCTTCTCTAAAATAAATTAAAAAAATAAATTAAAAAAATAAATTAAAAGCTCTGTATGGAAGTGGTAAAAAGATGACACAGAAATATGTGCCAACTGATATATTTTGGTATTGAATGCACAATGAGTTATTTAATAAACTATTTAGCAGAACTTGTGTTCTTACTCCCTAGCATACTACCACTTTTTCGCTCATTACAATCCCTCCAGATATCCCATGAACCCTATTTCACTCCCTGCTCATTTGGACATTATTAAATAATTTTTATGGATTGAATTGCATTGGTCTTATGTCAATTTATGAGCCAAACTTTGCTTCTTATAAAGAGAATGTCATGTATGTTCTGTTAAGGGCTAGTTGCTAATAAATTGCTACATACAAGATGAGTTTCTTCAATAGAGGAAGTCATGGCAGAAAGAATATGGGAAGAGGTAACTGGAACAGGGTGCCTAGAAGGCCCAGATTCTCAAGTCATTTTGATGTTGATCCTCATGAGTTGAACCATCTTTTTCAAGATGGGTTCTTCAATTGGATTGGGAAAGGGATAATTCATCCTAGACTAGATAGGCTTCCCTTCCATCCCCAAAATAGCCCCGGTATCCCTATGCCTCCCCATGTATCTATGCAACCAGAATTCCCAAAAATGATGTATGGAAGGAGATTGTTCATCCGGGAGTCTCCCACCATCGTGGTTGGCCCAACTTGTCATTTCCTGCTCCTCCTCCACCTATAAACCCAAATGCTCAAATTTCCCCTGTAAACTCACCTGTTCAGTCATCTCATGCTAGCAAACGAATTAAAATTGAGGCCCACCATGTGCAAGACAAAGGTAAATATGATGTTTCCCCCTCATCTCCTTCAAGTGACTTAGGAAAATCAGTGTCCTCCCGTATGCACCTGAGGGACGATTATTCCCATGTTATTAGTGATATTAAGCCTCAAGGTTCAAATCAACCTAAGGCTAATTCTAGGAAATCGAAAGGGGACAACAGTGACAGATGAAGGATTTCCTCTCAAGTGGAAAATATGGATTTTGATTTATGTGTTTATGGTTGATTTATTGAAGACAATGGACTGCAGAAAGTTTTGGACAACAAACTATTTTTTTGGATAATGTGGATATTTACATGTTTTGGATATAATTTGAAATATTTCTGATATTTAATTTTCAAATTTTGGAAATATTAATGGGAGTTACAAGGAGGAACGTGTTTAATTGGTTATCTAATTGTGTTTATTTTTGTAAAGAAATAAACAGGTGTCATAAGGGGTCCCACCTACTTAGTTATTATTTAATAAAGACCCTTAATTATTATTATTATTATTACTTCCCCTAAACTAAAATTAGTTAAGTTTAATTAACTTAACTAAAGGAGGTAGTTGAACTACTTCAACTGATTTGGAATGCATAAAAGCCAAATGAGAAGGAAGAACATGGGGGGAATAGAAGGAGAAAACAATATCAAGGTTTGCTCATTTGTTTTCATGAGATAGTTCAGTTTTAATTCATTCTTCAATTCATTAAATGCATAATTCTCTTTTTGACAGCAGGGTCCTATTGTAGACAACAAGGTTCAAATATGAACCATATCATTAAGATGTTTGTTTCAGAGGTGTTGATCTATCTTTGATAGTCTGTGTATACTTGTTTTTTTATGGATTAAATTTCATAATTCACAAAGGATATTGTGCATAGTCAAATTGGTAGTAGTCTATGGCAAGCTAATTCATATTTTAAAGTTCAGTTTTTACTTCTTGTCAAAGTCCTTTTGTATGGTTTTCATCGGGGATATCTAAATTTGACCTTGGTCCATGCCCTCACAAGGATTTTTTTAAAGAGAAAGACACTTTTGATTTCTTGGAATGAAATAAAGCGATTGTTATTCTGTCTCATTTGTGTTAATATGTGACTTGGTTACTTTTACTTTTGATCTCCACATTTACTTTATGCAATATGTATATTTTCAAAAAATTATATAAAAAATTTATATTTTGCAACAATCTTTTCATTTAAAAAATTATCCTAAGCCCTTGTAATTAATACTTGTGGATTGGGAAATACTTTTTGAGGCTATAAAACATAGGGTGATATTCTCGATTATCTTACCTTAGCCAGACGAGATTAAAAAATGCTCGAGTAAGATAAAATCATATATTTTCCTCAACATTTATTTTGGCGACCATACTGGGGAGATATTCCATATCTCTCTGGTTGATTGTATACTTGATTATCATTGAATATATTTATATTTCTTCTTTTGATTCTTTGACTGTTACTTTTCTTCATGATTGTAATTGTTACAAGGAGGCCCAATATCGAACCTAGTCTTAAAGATCAAAACAACATTCTTTAAATTTATTTAAAACCATCTTAAAGACCACTAATACCCGAGTTGAGCTTGAACGCTCGTGGGCAGTGGTTGAGAAAGACATAAGTGTTTGAGAATGTTGGTAAGATAGGTAAAGATGGCCTAGGAATCAACCATAGCTTTCTTTTTCCTAAAGTTTTGATCTTCTTTTCAAGTTTTTAAACCCTCGCATCTCTAGGAGAAGAAGAGGTTTATCACCTGAGATTAACCCTATTGCTGAAATAGGAAGAAGAAACGTTGTTTTGTCAACCCAACAAAGTACTCTAAGGAGAACTTTATCTAATTCAACCATATCATATTTCTCTCCCTTATTTATCGTTCACAAGATGGCATCTAGTGGTGGCTCTGGTGGCATTGGAGGTGCTTCTATTCCTCAACCCTTGGTCTCATGAGTGATTGGCATCTTGTATATTCATCAAATTCCTATCCAATCTACCACCAATCCTACTAAGGTCATAAAGAAGTATGGTCTCTTTCAATTTGAAGAAGATGCTACTACTACTCTATGGCATGTTTCCTCTCCTCTAAACCTAGCACCTTCTACTCGTCCACTTCCAAAATTCAAAGACCATCTCCCTAGGTTTTCAAGAAATAACACAGTCACTACGAATGAAAAATTAGTGGAATTTTCTAATGCCTGTCACAACATAGGAGCCAATGACAATGACACTTGTATGCACTTATTTGTTAATTACCTTGAAGGGGAGGCATCGACCGATTTCTTTGATCTTCCTCCCAATATTATTTCCACTTGGGAGGAGTTAGTTTATTGGTTCAAATCTACCTATGGGAAGTCTAAGATCCCAACCGAGCAGTTACAGGAGTATAATAACATTGCTTATAAAGATGGTGAGACTATCAAGTATTTCAACTTGCGTTTCACCAAATTATATAACCAAATTCTCGAACTTATTCGCCCTCAAAACCAAGCTTCTTTTATGCATTATTATAATGCTCTACCTTCCCCCTACCATCATAGGATTGAATAAAAAGCTATCGACAATCTTGGTTCTGCTCTGCATACTTGTTTAGAGTATGAAGAACAACTTGAAAGAATAGGTCTTCCCAAGGGAGATTTGCTTAAACAGATGGATATGTTCTCCCTCTTACATCTTGTACAAGACATGAATAATAGAATGATAGCATATGAGAGAAATGGAAATGTGCCTTCACTTACCCCTGGGGCCTCATCTTCTTCTTCACCACCCTTTAGGAATCCTAGTGAAAATAACTTTCAACCTAAAGCCATCATGCCTCATAGTTGGTGTAACTTTTGCGAGGAACACCATGAGGAAAGTACTTGTGAGGTAAAGAAGAGTGTTAGAGATAAATATTTGGTAAAAGGTCTAAAACTACCATTGTTTTTCTAGATTTTGCAGAAATAGAGGATGTCATGACCATAAATACTATAAATAAATCTTATGCTACGAAAGGTAAATATGATCCTCCTCACACTTCTTCTATCCCAATCTCATCTTCACCAGCTTCCATTGTACAGGTTTCTAAAGCTCTTGATAGTCAAGGAAACCCCTCCCCTCTTCCCTCTTCCAAATACAACATTCTCAATCAATTGGCTAATATTAAAGCTGATGCTACCCTCTTAGACATGGTTTCCATCCTTGAGAAACAAAAGCATATGAAAAATATCATGGAAGGAAAAGATTCCATCGTAACCAATCTATTTGAAGAGGTAGATGAAGAGGATTCAACTATAAATAAAGTATTTGTACATAATTTTAGCCACCTTGTAAAAAACCCCACATTTTTCATTTCTGTAAATATTATGGACAAAATAGCCCATTGTTGTCTGATTGACGACAGTTCGAGCCCAAACGTAATGTCGAAAATTATTATGGAAGAGCTAGGATTGTCTTGTACAACTGAAAATGCCAAAACCATGCTCTCTTATAATAGTTTACAACAATCGACCATAGTTGAAGTCAAGGACGTGACCTTGGTTTTGTGTGCACATCCTGAAATAAAGACAACCCTTAATATTCAGGTAACTGACATGCTAGTGAGTAATTATTCAATCATCTTAGGAAGAGATTGGAAAGCGTTGATGGGTGGATACCTCTCACTCTACGTTAAAAAATTATCCATTCCTCAGAATGGTAAAAATATTATAGTCCTAAGAGAGGGAAGAATTTCACCTTATATAGAAATCATTCCACAGCCTAATGTAAATTATATCAAGGAGGACCTAGGAGTGTATTCCGTCTTTGTAGATGAGGACAACACTAGCTTGGAACAAATCGACATAGAGGATGGGATGTGGCTTATGCACTTTGATGGTTCATTCTCCAATGAAGGAAATGGAGCAGGTATTATCATGTACTCTCCTGTGGATAAAATTCACAAATTTTTCTATAGGTTAGAGTTTGCTTGCACAAACAACGTCACCGAATTTGAAGCGTTACTCCTAGGCATTGAAAATTCCTATAATTTAGGTTGTGGTCACCTTACATTTTTTGGGGACTCCGAACTTGTTGTAAACCTTGTACGTAAGATATATTCTCCTAGCAACAAGTTAATGAAACGTTACACACAAACTATTTGGGAACTTATCTTGAACTTGCTATCTTTCAACATCACTCATGTTAAAAGGGAATTGAACTCAATGGCTGACATGTTAGTTGTTTTTGCAACCTCTCCTACTCGACAAATTCTGCCACAAAGACATGATTTCACCTTTCAATCTTTATACCATCCTCATATCCCTGACAATGTAGAGTCATGGTAGGTCTTCACTAGTGATGAGAGAATCTGTGATTTCATACAAAATGAACCTTATAAGCCTAAGGATATTATATCCATGGAAGATAACCAAATTACTAAGGGATTGACTCCTCTACAAAGTTCATTTTCATCGAGTGATGTAGGAAACAACGAAAAAACATAAAGAAGAGGAGTAAAAAAGGAAATTGGGTGAAACCATTTCCTTGAACATTGGGACACCTGACTGTCCAAAGAATGTTAAGATAGGTGCCCAATGTTCTGATGAACAAAAATTGAAGCTCACTGAGTTACTTCATGAATTTCAAGATGTTTTTTCTTGGTCTTATGAGGATCTTCGTGGTTTTCATCCTTCTCTTATACAACATGCCATTCCTATCAAGGAGGGCATAAAACAAGTTAGGCAAAAATAAAGACCCATTAACTCTGCACTAGAAAAAACTATTTGAAAGGAGTTGGAAAAACTCTTGAAGGCTGGGATAATTTTCTTTGTTAAGTATTTTGAGTGTGTTTCTAATTTGGTTCTCGTTCAGAAAGTGACTGGTCAGATTAGATTATGCATTGATTTTCATGCATTGAATAGGGCTAATATAAAATACCATTTCCTTCTCCCTAATAAGGAAATGATTTTGTAGCAAGTTGCAGGGTCATAGATGATGTCCTTACTTGACAGTTTTTCTGGTTACAATCAGATCAAGGTAAAAAGTACATATAAATATAAAACCACTTTTATTACACGTTGGGGCACTTTCTCTTATGAATGTATGCCTTTTGGCCTATCTAATGTAGGTGCCACTTTCCAAAGATCTATGCAAATAGATTTTGACGATTTAATCGACAAAATTATTCAGATTTATCTTGATGACTTAACTGTGTATTCTAAAAATCGATCAAATCGTTTCGATCATCTTAGGAAGATTCTCACGCAATGCAGGAAATTCATCATTTCATTAAATTCTTCTAAGTCTATCTTCGACATTACCAAGGGAAATCTCATTGGGCACATTGTCTCTGATTCAAGAATAAGCATAGATCCCGAAAGGATTGTTGTTATCCTAAATCTTCTTGCTCCTACTTGCAAAAATGAGGTTCAAGCCTTTATGGGTATTATCAACTTTGTCTGTAGGTTTGTTCATAATTTTGTTATAATCGTCAAACCAATTCACAATATTCTTAAGCAAGATCACTCCTTTTCTTGGACGAATGACGTTGAAAATGATTTTGTAAGGATCAAGAAGGCGATCAGTTCTGCACCAGTTTTGGCGAAGCCGAATTTTGAGAAAGAATTTATTATATATACTAATGTCATAGAGGAGGCAGTTTCTGCTATCCTCATGCAATGTGATGACCAAGTTAATGAAAAACTAGTGACTTACATGAGTCAAATCTTTTTAGATGATGAGTTTAAATATTCTTATATTGAAAAACATGCTTTTTCTCTTGTTAAAGATATTGAAAAATTACTCCACTTCATTTGAGGTAAGCACACGCTGGTAAAAGTCTCTTTCCCTGCTATCAAGTTTTTACTCTCACAGACTTATCTTTCAAGGAATCTTTCACATTAGCTTGCCAAGATCTAGGAGCATGATCTAACCATCATGACTTCTAAAACTATCAAGAGACGTGACTTAGCCCTTCAATTATCTCAGCATGCTAAAGAAAGTGAAGAAATTGATGAACAAGATAGCTCTCTATCAACACTGTTTTACATTGACAGTCAAATCCTTCATGTAGTTGAACATCCTTGGTATAAAGATCTGGTGTATTAATTTCAAAATCAAATATGTCTAGATAATTTGGATACTCATCAAAGAAGAAGGATTCATCTCAAATCTTCTAGATACATCATTTTAGAAGACTTCTTGTTTAGGAGATCTGTCGATGGTGTGTTACTTCATTGTGTGAATAATGAGGAAGAACAGAATTTGTTATAAGAGATTCATGGATCTTCAAATTCTGTTATTCATGTAGGAGGTCACTTTTCTACTAAAACTACTTCTTTTAAAATTATCAGGAAAGGGTACTATTTTCCTTCAATCTTTCACGATTCTTACAATTTTTCAAGATCTTATGACAAGTGTCAGAAGTTCGTTGGGAAAGAATGTCTTTATGCCATGCATTTACAACCTGTTCTCCCTGACTTTCCTTTTTCAAAATGGGGTATGGAATTTAGTGGTTCTATTAATCCTTCTTCTTCAGCAGGGCATGTTTTTCTCTTGACAGCCACAAACTATTTTACGAAATGGACTAAAGTTGTCCCACTTAAGCATTCATAGGATGAGTAGGTGATTTATTTCCTTGAGACTAATATTTTTTTGATATTTGGTCTTCCTTCAGAAATTATTATAGACAATGGTCTCGCTTTCATTTCTGCTAATATGATCTAGTTTCTAGCTAATTTGGGGGTTAAACATTTTACCTTATCAGCTTATTATCCCCAAGGAAATGGGCAGGCTAAGTCTACTAACAAGAATCTTGTTAGAATTATCAAGAGGCTCATTGAAGATAAGCCTCACCATTGGCACACTCTCCTCACTTAATCCCTTTGGGAAGATCACACTAACACCAAGGTGAGCACTGGTTGTACTCCTTTCCAGCTTGTTTATGGTCAAGAAGCCATTCTGCCTACCGAGTTGGAACTTTCTTCTCTAAGGATGATGCTACAGGTTGAAGAATTAAATTCTTCCAATATCTCTCAAACAAATAATGCACTCTTGGCTTTAGAGGAACAAAGGACCTTTTCCTTGGATAACATAAAGAGAATATAGAAAACTATTAAAATATATTTCAATAAAAGTGCCAAAGCTGTCAAATTTAAGGTTAATAAGAAGGTATTGTTGTGGGATTCATCTCATGCTAATAGAGGAAGACATTCAAAGTTCCAAAAGTTAGGGTTGGGTCCTTTTAAGACCACTTTTGTCCTGGGCGCAAATTACTATATCCTAAAGGACTTGCATGAGAGATTTTTTTCCTATAGAACCAACAGTTCCCACTTAAAACACTATGTGGAACCAACTTGAAAGTTTAAATGTTGTATGGAATTTTTTCTGTATTATAGTTCTATTTATTTGCTTTTATTTCACTTCACTGTTATTCCTTTTGTTGTTTCATTTCTGTTGTTTTATTTATTTTATTGTCATCTTTTCCTGTCATAAATAAAATTGTTGGATCGGTTTTTCCACGGTGACACTATTATGCAAGTATTGCCAATCAATAATAATCAGGTTACACAGCTGTCATGATGTCCCCCCTTGAAGACATCATTGAAAGTGTTATCTGCTTCAACTGTTGTTAGATAAGATAGTTGATTTTATCGCTTTTCCTCTTTCCTTTTCTTCCATCCACTCCAAGATTCCAAAGAGCACACCAGAAAAAATTTATCCTTGAAGTTAAGAATGCTTTTATAATGATAAATAGGATGATTATGCATACAAGGATAAACCCCCTCATACTTAACACTTTCCATGAGTTATTCGCAAAATCCCAAATCATTTTTTCCTTTGAACCGCTCACTTCCCCCTATTGCATAATCATTCTGATGTCTATTTCATTGATTTAATGTTCACCTGATCTACGAAACCAAAAAGACAGAGTTCTTAATCTGTTGGAAACAGATTTCCCTGTGGAGTCGCCAGTTGTTGATGCTTAAAATTGCAACGATGAATACTGCCCAAAAATAATTGCTAAGATCTATTATTTATTTATGATAATAATAATTAACTAGTAGGTGGAACCCCCTTGTAGACTAGTGGCGTTATGATGTATATGTTACGCTTATATGTTTGCTGCTGTTATAATGATGCCTACATAGTCTTCTATAGTTGATGATGAAAGTATTGGTTTCATTCATTTTGACAACATGTTTGGTTGATATATTATTGCTAAATGTTGTTGATGGTCACTTGCAATATAGGGCAGTTCTATGGATATAAGGATTTTTTTTTTTTACAGGTGTTATGTTATGCATTAACATTAATTAATGATTTTATACATGATTTTATGCAAAAGGATAATATTATGATATGGGATCTTGAAAAAAACAAAAAGGAAATGGATAAGTCCTAAGGTTATTACAAAAGAGATTATATATAAACCTTAAGGTATATATAATGGTGAAAAATGGAAGGTGATGGACCTAGTTTCTATACTATGCGCTTTGGTTAAAGGATTATATGTGAAGCACATATGGTAATGTTTAACATATGGTTATTGTTAAAGTTTTGATATGATTTGGGTGGTGCAATATATAATGGATATGGAACTGAATTTATGCAATGGATATGTGTTTGAATTAATGGTTGATGTTATGGTAATGGGTTGGCTAGTACATTGAATTGAATAGGGCCGAGGGAGGAAGCGATGTGCATTTACTGCACGTCAGTCCAAACCACTCTCGAGCCCGTCACCCTAGCCATAAGTTCATTTTGTTTTTCGGCTTTGGTGGTTATGGAAGCTCCGTGATTTCTCATTTTGAAACAAAAAACACAGTCCAACTCTTCCCTAGAAGCGATTTTTCCAAGTATTTCTCCTTTACTTTCCATCCATGATGGTTCGTATGTATTATGAATCGATTGTTGGCTCAAGATTGCATGAGTTCTATGTTTTTCTTGAGTTTTGACTGTGTATCAATGTTGTGCTTATGATTTTCTCTATGAATACTCTACAATGTTGGCGTTTTAAAGGAAAGGAATGGATTTTATTGATTTGTAAATCTCGTGCATTGGTTATTGGTTTAAAAGAAAATGTTGGTCAACTTGGTTTTTTATTATGGTTCTCTGTGAAAAATGATGACAATGGGTAACAAGCTCTGAGTTTTATTGCGCAGGTTTTTACCTCCAGTCTAGGTATTAGTTGTTGTCACCCCTTTTCGTTTTGGTCATTGTTATGATTCGTTCCTCCAAGTTGCAATGCAACTTTCAACAATTGCACTATTCTTTCTTTGTTTTGTTGAGCCCCGAACTATCGTTTGTTATGGAAATTACTTCACTATCACTATTGTTGAACGAATGGAACAGTTGGGTCTTGGGAATCACCCAGTTCTTTTAATGGAAGTTCGTATTTGTGTTGGGATGGCCACGGGTTATGTTCATGCACGTCATGGTTCTGTGCTCAGGCATTCTTCGACAGTGTTTTAAGTGATTCTCCCCTCTCGTTATCTAATGGAGGTGGCTAACTGTCTATTTGATTTCCCTCATTGTCAAGTTTTTGGGTTATAAGTTAAATGATTGTGGTGATTTTAAAATAAAGGGCACAGGATCTATCTTTTGCAAAAGACTACTCTTTGATTACTATGACAACTTGTTTTGAAAAAAAAAAAAAAGCACAAGATCTCTCTAACTTCAAAGACCATTTCTTGATCCAACCTCTGTTATTTCCTCTTCGTGATAAATTTGTTTGAAAAAGAAAAGGGTATGGGTTATCTACAACCTTGATGACTTTCCTTTTGGTCGATTTATGTTTATTCCCTCCATTGTTTTGTTAAGACCTAATGCAACTATGGTCTTATCAAAGTTTAAAAGGCACCTGTGTGTGATATTGGTTCTATTTTATTAAGCACGAATTGGTTCTACTGAGCTCTACTTGTTTCTTCTTCTCCTCGGGAATTTTTCTGGGCTCTGTCAATTGTTGGGTATTTCTTTCAAAGGGAAGTATGTACATGTTTAATGTACACAAATCTTAGGTTCAAGGTCACATGTTCTTTGATGAAATGTTTCTTTCGAATCAGGATTTGTGTCAAATATATTGTTGAAGACCTATGTGTGATTAAATTGGGCCCAATTATTGTTTTGATAACAATGGATTGTGTCAATTAGTGTTGGAAATTCGATTGTTGGTGGTTAATACTGGGTCTATTATTATTTGATTGCAAAGGATTAATGTTGGATATGGATAATTGGAATCACTATGCATATTATATTTTGTTTTTAAAAAAGGAAAAGGTTAGCATTGGAGCATGCATGACTGTGGTTCGAATGGTTATGATGTTGGCAATGATGTTGGCAATGATGTTTCATAGATAGGGTATAAGATGAAAAGATTGATATAATTGAATATTTATGGGCAATTGAATTGTTTTTTTTATGAAGTCAGTAAACATTATGTCTGCAATTAAGGGACCGTTAAATGATTTTAGTTTTAAAAGTGGATGCTTATTGGATTGTGATTGGAACAAATATATGTTTGTTGTTTGATTTAATTTATTTTTTATGAACAATATCTGTATTATTCCCTTTCATACTATCACTTTTTCACTCATTATACCCCCCTCATGATCCCATTTTCATTTTTACATGCCCTCTTCTCTAAAATAAATTAAAAACTCTGTATGGTAGTGGTAAAAAGATGACACAAAAATAGGTGGCAATTGATATATTTTGGAATTGATTGTAGAGTCAATTATTTAATAAACTGTTGATCAATACTCGTGTTATTACTCCCTATAATACTACCACTTTTGCGCTCATTACAATCCCTCCAGATATCCCATGAACCCTATTTCACTCCCTGCTCATTTGGAAATTATTAAATATTTTTTATGGATTGAATTGCATGGGTATTATGTCAATTTCCGAGCCAAAATTTGTTTCATATAAAGATAATGTCATGCATGGTCTGTTAAGGGCTAGTTGCTAATAAATTGTTGCATACAGGATGAGTTTCTTCAGCAGAGGCAGTCATGACAGAAACAATAGGGGAAGAGGTAACAAGAAAAGAGGGCCTAG
This sequence comes from Picea engelmannii, assembly GCA_009831015.1. Lineage (NCBI taxonomy): Eukaryota > Viridiplantae > Streptophyta > Pinopsida > Pinales > Pinaceae > Picea > Picea engelmannii. The sequence continues at coordinate 914,069 of ML778157.1, forward strand.
AAGGCCCAAATTCTGAATTCATTTTGATGTCGATCCTCAGGAGTTGAACCATCTTTTTCAAGATGGGTTCTTCAATTGGATTGGGCAAGGGATAATTCATCCTAGACCATAGAGGCATCCCTTCCAGCCCCAAAATATCCCTGGTATCCATGTGCCTCCCCATGTATCTATGCAACCAAAAGTTGCTGAAAATGATGGATGGTGGGAGATTGTTCATCTGACAGTCTCCCACCATTGTGGCTAGCCCAACTTGTCATTGCCTCCTCCTCCTCCACCTATAAACCCAAATGCTCAAATTTCCCCTGTACACTCACCTGTTCAGTTCTCTCATGCTAGAAAATGGCTTAAAACCGAGGCTCACCATGTGCAAGACAAATTTAAAGCTGTTGTTTCCCCCTCATCTCCTTCAAGTGACTCAGAAAAATCAGTGTCCTCCCATATGCACCTAAGGGACGATTGTTCCCATGCTATTAGTGAGATTAAGCCTCAAGGTTCAAATCAACCTAAGGCTAATTCTGGGAAATCCAAAGGGGACAACAGTGACATAAGAAGGATTTCATCTCAATGTGGAAAATATGGATTTTTGTTTATGTGTTTATGGTTGATTTCTTGAAGACAATGGACTGCATAAAGTTTTGGACAACAAACTATTTTTTTGGATAATGTGGATATTTACATGTTTTGGATATAATTTGAAATATTTATGATATTTAAATTTCAAATTTTGGAAACATTTGTGGGAGTTATAAGGAGGCATGTGTTTAATTGGTTGTATAATTGTGTTTATTTTTGTAAAGAAATAAAAGGGAGTCAGAAGGGGTCCCACCTACTTAATTATTATTTAATAAAGACCCTTAATTATTATTATTATTATTACTTCCCCTAAACTAAAATTAGTTAAGATTAATTAACTTAACTAAAGGAGGTAGTTGAACTACAAATGATTTGGAATGCATAAAATCCAAATGAGAAGGAAGAACAAGGTAAGAATAGAAGGAGAAAACAATACTAAGGTTTGCTCATTTGTTTTCATGAGATAGTTCAGTTTTCATTCATTCTTCAATTCATTAAAGGCCTAATTCTCTTTTTGACATCAGGGTCCTATTGTAGACAACAAGGTTCAAAGTTGAACCATATCATTAAGATGCTTGTTTCAGAGGTGTTGATCTATCTTTGATAGTTTGTGTATACTTGTCTGTTTATGGATTAAATTTCATAATTGATAAAGAATATTGTGCAGAGTCAAATTAGCAGCAATCTGTAGCAAGCTGATCCAAATTTTAAAGTTCAGTTTTTACTTCTTGTCAGATTCCTTTTGTATGGTTTTCATTGAGAATATCTAAGTTTGACCTTGGTCCATGCCCTCACATGGATTTTTGTAAAGAGAAAGAGACTTTTGATTTATTGGAATGAAATAAAGTGATTGTTATTTTGTCTCATTTGTGTTAATCTGTGACTTGGTTACTTTTCCTTTTGATATCCAGATTTACTTTCTGCAATTTGTATATTTTCAGAAAATTATATAAAATTTTCATATTTTGCAACAATCTTTTCATTTAAAAAATCAACCTAAGCTCTTGTAATTAATACTTGTGGATTGGTAAATACGTTTTAAGGCTATAAAACATAGGGAGATATTCCCGATTATCTTGCCTTAGCTAGGAGGGATTCGAAAATGCTTGAGTAAGATAAAATCATATCTTTTCCTCAACACACCGGAATAAGCTTGCACTAAAATTAAACCAGATGTAAGTGACTTCTGTGTATTTGTAAGTATAACATGGACTCACATTCCTGATGTGAAAAGGAAATCATTATAGCCTAAAAGTGAGAAGTGTATATTTGTTGGTTATTCTGAAGATGTCAAAGGTTATAGACTTCTTCAACCACATTGTAATGAAATTATTATTAGAAGAGATATTAAATTTGATGAAAATATCTTGTCCTGCGAGCCTAATTTGATGAGTGTGCCTTCTTTGGCCTACAATCCATCTTCGATGTTTGTTCCTTCTTCTGTTCCTATTCTGGTTTCTTCTTCAGATGATGACAATGAGGATGGAAATCCACCTTTGCTTGCTCACCTTCCTCTAGATGAGTCCTTTGAACCTAAATCAACACTAATTCCACTACTTCCTAGATGGGTTCATTCAACACGAGAATCAAATGGTGGTCTTGTTGGTGATCCTTCAAATCAACATTGAACACGTTCACAGTTCCAACAAGCCTCTTCTCTTTTAGCTCAAGTTTCAGAGACTCGTGATCTAGAGACATTTGTAGAAGCTTCAGGTCATCCATATTGGGATACAAAAATGAATGAAGAGTATCGTTCTTTAATGGAAAATGATACTTGGGATCTTGTACCTCTTCTAAATGGAAGAAAATTTGTCAAATGTAAATGGGTCTACAGAAAAAAGTATGCATCAGATGGAAGTCTTGGAAGACAAAAGGATCGGTTAGTTGCCAAAGGATTTTTCCAAGTTGAAGGAATTGACTATAATGAAACCTTTTCCCCTGTATCCAAAATGAATTCCATCTGCCTTGTTATTTCCCTTGCTACCTCACATAAATGGGAGGTCCATCAGATGGATGTTGAATCCTCCTTCTTTCACAAATATTTGCAAGGAGAAATCTACATGGAACAACCTCCTAGCTATGTCCATAATGACTCTAGCCTTGTTTGTCTCCATAAGAAATCTCTTTATGGTCTTGAGAAATCTCCCTGAGCTTGGTATGAAAAAATGGAAAACTTTCTTATTGACATTGGATTCTCTAGATGCCATTCTGATCCTAATGTCTATGCCAAGAAAGTAGGAAGCCATCTCATAATCCTTATCCTTTATGTTGATGACCTTATCATTACTGGTAGTGACTCAAACCTTTAAAACATGTGAAAACCAACCTTAAGAAGAAATTTGAAATGACAGACTTAGGTTTTTTGCACTATTTCCTTGGCCTCCAAGTTTTTCAAACCAATGAAGGAATTTTTCTTTCCCAGTCTAAGTATGCTTGTGACCTTCTTCGTCACTTTCACAAGGATGATTGTAAACCAACCCCTTCTCCCTTCTAGTTCGGAGTCAAACTTACTGCCACCTGTACTTCTCCCAAATTTGATGCCACCCTGTACCGTCAGTTAGTTGGTAACCTCTTATACTTGACTCATACCTTTCATGATCTTTCCTTTTTTGTTGGTCTTGTTGCTTGGTATATGCAAACACCCCATGAAAGCCATTTGAAAGAAAATAAAAGGATACTTCACTATGTCTGTGGTACCATTTAGTTCGGGATACATTACATTTCATGGGGGACTCCTTTATTGGTTGGTTTCACTGATTCAGATTGGACTGGTGACCCTGACGATCAGAAGTCTACTATAGGTTATGTTTTCAGCCTTGGTTTAGGACCTGTCACTTGGGATTGTAAGAAACAACATGATATTTCACTTTGTTCAGTAGAAGTAGAGTACCGAGCAGTGGTAAATGCAAGTGAGGAAGCCTTGTGGCTTCAACAGATCCTTTCATAGTTTGGATTCTAGCAGCAGCATCCGACCAACCTTTGGTGTGATAATCAGAGTGCCATCAAGCTCGCCAAAGAACCAGTTCAACATCCACACAAAAATAACATCGAACTACACATTCACTTCATCAAAAATCTCATTCATGATCAAGTTATTAAAGTGCTATTTTTCCCTACAAAATATCAAGTTACAAACATTTTCACAAAGTCTCTTATAGAAGAGAAGTTTTCCAAACTTCGATCTATGTTAAGATTTCAGGAATTTGCCATTAAGGGGAGATAGGCTCTAATGTCTCCTTCCTTCTCCTATTGTGTCACTATTGTAAATCCTTCAATCCTATCCCAAGTTGTTCTTAAGGGGGGATGTTAGGATATTTAGACACTTAGGAGTTAGTTAAGATCTACTTGGTCTAATGTGTCGTTACGTAAAAGTGTGTTTCTTTAGTATTCATTAGTATGCATTTGTAGTTAGGAAATCCGACGGTCACGATATGTTTCCGACATAGAGTGATCTGATGATTCATATTATCCTCAATCTTAATGGCCATTGATCTGTGGCTTAGCACTTGATTGGTCCATGATCTCTATTTAAAGAGCATGGAGAGTCATTTACCGAGGATCAATTGTGAGAAACTCTCTTGTAAAATCTCTCTATAATCTTTTTCTTTTGCATTAATAAACTGCTCCAGGTGGCTGCGTTGGTTGGGTTCATGGATGTTTCCCTGTAGTAGTTCTACCATGTCAAAACATCGGTGTGTTGATCTTTGATCTGGTTGTGTGAGTGGTTACTGAAGGTGTTCGTCCTCTGTTGGAATACCTATTTTTTCGAACACCATCTACACAAGCTTATATTTCTCCCTAGTCATCACAATGACAAAATCATCAAGGGATGGCATCTCATAAGGAATTATTCAAATGTTGGTGGAATAGAGTCAACATCTTCTTCATCATAGGTATGTTATCCATTATGGATGGAATAAAAGGGTTGGTATCGGATAATACTGAATTTTTGAGCATATCCTGATAAAATCAAACTGAATTGAGTTAGAGTGCGGGTAGGTAAAGAACTAAATATTAGTGGTCTTAAGTGTTAGGATTCTGACAAGAAAGGGAGCGAACACCCATAAGGAAAACATGTTACCTTTCCCTGCCTTACATAGCATTCATTGATTCTTTTGGTAGGACTACCAACCGCTAACCTAACCAAAGAGAAAAATTATTGCCACAGGGTAGGAAGATTCAATGAAAGGGAAGACTGATTTCCATCATGAACCATGAAATGGAAGACCAATTGTCATCATGAACCATGAAAGGGCCTCCACTACCATGAAAGAAAATGACTAATAATCAGGTCACAAAGAAAGAACACCATCGTCAAGTTGCAATTGATGAGAAGGATTGGAAATCTCTTCCTAGCAATAACAGGTAAGGTAATCATATATTTTTTTCTTTTTTTCAATTCTTTAAAGGGTCAAATAAATCCTATAAAATATGAAAAAGGAGATTTTTTTTCACTTGAATAATTTTTTATCTTCTAAATTCTTACTTAAAATAGATTTGGTAGTTTATTGAAGGACCTACATGAAGAACGTCATCTTCCACTCCTATGGTTCCCACTCCATCTAGATATGAATGCATAGAATTATAAAAATCAGCAGCCGCATGGGGATTGACAAGGCCAATCCCAACTTCAACAACATTATCCATTGTCAAATCCTACATCATACAATTTACAATTGGGGAAAGATTGAAGGGTATGTGATTTACATGGAAGTGTCTAGTTCCTAGCCTAACACCATCCACTAGTACAAAATGAGAGATAAGTGACCAGACGACCAAACAATTTGGTCACCATAGTTTTTTCAAGGGATAAATGACAAAAATTGATAAATTTTAAGTTAGCTAACTAAAAAAGACCAATATAAATGACCACTTTGGTCATGAGATAAGAACTAAACTAAAAAATACCAAGATAATTGACCAAATTTGGTCACAGGATATAACTAGATTAAAAATGACCACATAACAATTGGTCATTTATAGGTAATTTTTAGTTGTGTCACTTTGACAATGGAAAATTACAATTTTGACAATGAATTTGTACAATTTACTAAATTCTAACACTACAAATGGATTCAAAGACTGGGTCTCTGAATCCATCTACAGTGTTAGAATTTAGTAAATTGTAGACCCCCTTGTGTGTAACATCTTAGCAACTGACACCAAATTATCTATCATGACGATGTCCTAGCTGCAAGATTATAATATGGCTTATATAATAAATATATCAGCATGAAAATTCCCTTAGGAACTAATTACTTTGAACTAGATCCAACCATGGGAAACTACTCCATATAGTCAATTATTAGACTTTTTATTGCACCAATGTCATCCATCGACGCCGTATGGTGACCAATGCCATCCATCGATGCTGCACAATGACTAGTGAATGGGGTGAACATTGAAATTTCTTCAAACTGTGCCTGAATGTGTCAAAAATTGACATGGTTAGAGTAGACACGTGGCTTGACGGTATGTGAGGGTTTCAAGACTTAAGGATTCCCAATGTCCTCGCACAATATTTAAGATCATCCACATTTGCATCAATGTTAATCATGCAGTATCATTGGCATCATTCCTCATTCCCATCTATAGAAACTTTGTCAAAACTCTCAATATTGGTATGCAATGGTATGCAATGATATTGGTATGAAATTGTATTGGCAATGGTATGAAATGGTATGCAATGGTATGTTATGGCATGCAATGGTATGCAATGATATTGGTATGCAATGGTATTGGCAATGATATGCATTGGTATTGGTATTGGTATTGGTATTGGTATGCAATGGTATGTAATGACATGCAATGGTATGCAATGATATTGGTATGCAATGGTATTAACAATGGTATGCATTGGTATTGGTATTGGTATTGGTATTGGCATGCAATGGTATGCAATGGTATGCAATGGCATGCAATGGTATGAAATGGTATTTCTATGCAAGAGGAAGCATCCTTTTGGTTTTCCAATGAAGTTTTCATTTCAAAAACTAACAAACATAGGTTTTATTAAATATTAGTTTTGTTAAATAATATAACAGAACGGAAATAAATCAAGGCACAAACTTTTTAGTGTTTAAAAGATTAGAGGTTAAGATGGAGTTATGTCATGTTTTAATTTTTTACATGAAATTTTTATTATTGTATATTTGTTAACATTGTGGTAGTCAATGATAATTTCATTAATTTTAATTATGAACTTATGATTTTTTCCATTTTGATTTTAAGGTGGTACTCATGTTATACACATAATCTATATTTCATTGTAAAGTGTACTTTTTTTCTCTTAATGATATCAATTTAATGATTAGTGGTTCTAGTTTTCATTGGCCTTTAATGTTGTGTTGGTTGTAAAGTTTTTATAAATTATGTGAAATGTGTTTCCTTAATGTTACTATATCTTTAAAAAATGATTGTTATGTGGATACTAGTTTATTAATGTATATTGTTTGCCATGAATAAAGCCAATTACAACATAGTGTAATCACTGTAAATCACCACTATTTTAACCTCGAAAAAAAGGAAATAAAATAACACGTATGCCTTTAAATGCATGTAAGAAGAACAAGCAAAGTCTAGTTGAAACAACATTAGTCATCATATAGAGGATTTGGTGCATTGGTTATAATAGAGAGAATCTACTAGGAACACATGCTAAAAACAAGTAATATTTGCTAGAGTGAGTAACTAGATGCAGATGTGGACACCATCGAGCGTCCAATAAAATAACATTGCTTTCGATTTAAAGTATTTTTTGGAGATAAACTAACAATCTAGGTTTCGATGGCAGGGGCCACCTAGGAAGCCAAGTTCCAATTATCACGCCACTGAGAGAAGAAGGGGTCTAAGTCGAAGGTCCAACTTTTTGATTTTGGGGCACACTATACACATGTAAAGAAGTTATGAATTATTTGTAGGCATTGGCTAAACATTCTACCTTTTGGGTTTTTTGGCCAGAATCCGCCGATGTAAATTTGGACAAAATCGTTATTTTTTGTTGTTTAAATTGCATTTTTTAATGCATAAATGGATTCATCATGATGAAAAACCCCCGGGGCACTTGAATTATACAAACTTAGCCACTCAAATATGCAGATCCAACCATTCATCGCTGAATTTCAGGTAAAATCACACTGAAAAATTTGCTTGAAAACAACCAAAAGGTAGAATGTTTAGACTACTACTTATTTGTATCCTCTTCGAAAGCATCCAAAAAAAAAATATGGGAAAAATATATGCAGAAAATGGATATATATCATCGCAAATAATTACGCCGATAGGCATCCCCCTATTGGAATTGATGGTTTAATGAGCCTTTTAATTACAAATTATAATCTGATGGCCAACAATCAAAGATGTTGGTGTATTCTTCGTCTTACACTCAAATCAATGAATGTAATTTAATGTTGATAACTTCCTTGAATTTATAAATGCGTATGTTTCCTTTTTTACTTTTTCACATTTACTTAATATGCTTAAGGAATTACTGCCCTAGCCATTGATTGCCATGTTTAACTAATTATGGAGGATTGATATGTATAGATAGGATAGCAATGATTAATTATAAGGATAACAGTGAAGCGCCACGTCTAGCATGCGTTTCAAATAGCATGGCGGTGGTAGCTGGATGCAGTGGTGGTTAATTTGGGTGTCTATCATACGTACGACAATGGTGTTTCAACTAGGACAACGGTGGTATTTCAACTAGCACAGGTGTGGTTAATATGGATGCAGATGTGGTTAACCTGGGCATCTAACAACGAGGTTTTCTTCATTTAAAATGTGTTATCTATCAGCCAAAACCTTTCGTAGATTAGACTATCTTGGTGGTGGTAGCTGGACGCAGTGGTGGTTAAGATGGACATCAAAACATTTGCACATAGGCAAGAGGGACATCAAAAGAGGCGCAAGCAATTATAGCTCAATATTTCTCTCTCAATATATTCATAATTTATGTTGAACATTGTAACCTTATTATTGTTGATTTTGTTGGGTTGATTATTTTTGTTGCAGGTCATGCAGAGCAGATTTGACTATTTTACAGTAAGCTTGATGGGAAGATCGAGGGTCCAACATAAAAAAATCCACCTCCACTGGATTAGTTTAATTAACTAATTAGGGATTATGTTGTTTTTTATCGACGGTCCAACAGAAACAAATCCACCTTCAACTAGATTAGTTTGATTAACAAATTAGGGTTTATGTTGTTTTTGCTCGACTGTCCAACAAAAACAATTCCACCTTCATTGGATTAGTTTGATTAACAAATTAGGGTTTATGTTGTTTTTTCTCAAGGGTCCAATAGAAACAAATCCACCTCCCCTGGATTAGATTGATTAACTAATTAGGGTTTATGTTGTTTTTTTTGTGTTTTCTATAAATATTATTATTTTCTTCATATGCTCTCCATCTGTCTATGTATCTCCAGTATGTATGAGTAACAACCAAAATTTCCAATGGCTATTGGGTTTTAGCAGCCAAAATTTTCGATGGCTACTGATTTTTCGTTTGTATCTCAATAGTTATTTTTAATAGACACACATAGTTTTGTTTTGCATTACTTTAGCTCTATAGCAACACTGAAATTAGGTGTTCATAATATATACACTTTGTAAACATAAAATCTAGGTCACATGTTTCAGTATTTATTGTCACCTATTCCAGATTATAATAATCTTATTATACATAAACAAACAATATATATAATTAAATTTAAAGATATTTTGGTGGCTCTAGCCCACCCAATGCATATCTACACTCCGTATCAATCATAAATAAAATCATAGCCCATCCAAAGAATGCACTTCCATAGTCAACACAACGAAAGTCATGTGCATCCTGTTCCATCCAGATAAGTTTTTAAGTGGAATTTTTTGTATATTGCCTTTGTTCCTCCCACTCAGATCTCGTGATTCTTCCAAACAATATGAGTTTTTAAGTGAAATTTGTTATTGGGATCTCCTGATTCTTCCAAACAATATGAGTTTTTAAGTGAAATTTGTTATTGAGTAACTATAGTACATTGCATTCACTCCCACCTTCTGATGATTTCAGTCCAGTGAATTAACTAAATTATATACAAATAAATTCCGTTGATTTTAGTCGAGTTAATTAACCAAATTATATACCAATAAATTTTGATTGAGTATTACTTTAGGTTATAATTTTGTTATAATTTAAAGATTAATTAATTTAATATAATTAAATGAAAATGTAATATTAATTAATTATACATTTTGTTTTTCTTTATAAATATTTGGAAATGGATTTTCATTATAAGTTAAGTTGAAATTATAGTGATAAATGATTGTTTGAAAAACCTAAATTTATTATGAATATAGTGCATGAAAAATTAATCATTCTCTTTATCTTTTTAACCAAGTAATTCACAAATTTATACTTATTTTTAAAAAATATTCGTCATTAACTAAAAAAATCATATATTTTAATTGTATTTTTAGTAATAGTAATATGAAAGAAGTTTATTTTATAAGTATTTGGAAATTGATTTTCGTCATACTCCAATTTAAGTATAATAAAGTGTAAAAAGTAATTAATAGATTGAAATCTTTTTTAGATATTGAGAATAATTGTAAAACTAGAAATTTTGTTTTTCCTAAAAAAAAAGAATAATTTGAAGCATGTGTTTCCCCACCTACCATGAGATTTGGTGTTTAGTATTTCTGAAGAATTATGGAAAAAATTCAGAAAATTTAGAAGCTACTTGTAATAATAGCCATGAAATTAGGTGCAATACATTTATCCTACCTTAGTAAAAGTTGGAATTCTTCCAATAGAAATTTTTTTGGAGTTGTAATGTAATTTAATACAATTTAGTGATAATTTAATATTAATTAATTATACATTTTGTTTTTCTTTATAAATATTTGGAAATTGATTTTCATTAAAAGTTAAGTTGAAATTATAGTGATAAATGATTGTTTGAAAAACCTAAATTTATTATGAATATAGTGCATGAAAGAATAATCATTCTCTTTATCTTTTTAACAAAGTAATTCACAAATTTATACTTATTTTTAAAAAATATTGATCATTAACTAAAAAAATCATATATTTTAATTGTAGTTTTAGTAATAGTAATATGAAATAAGTTTATTTTATAGGTATTTGGAAATTGATTTTTGTTATACTGCAATTTAAGTATAATGAAGTGTAAAAAATAATTAATAGATTCAAAGCTTATTTGGATATTGAGAACAATTGTAAAACTAGAATTTTTGTTTTTTCTAACAAAAGAATAATTTGAAGCATGTGTTTCCCCACCTACCATGAGATTTGGTGTTTAGTATTTCTGAAGAATTATGGAAAAAATTCAAAAAATTTAGAAGCTACTTGTAATAATAGCCATGAAATTAGGTGCAATACATTTATCCTACCTTAGTAAAAGTTGGAATTCTTCCAATTCAAAGTATAAATTTGGAGCTCATCATGATTTTCAATCAATGTTCTTATAAAAAATATAAATTATTAAATAATTTTCTATCAATGTCATTAGAACAAGTATAAATCAAGTATATTTGCTATCAATGTCCTTAGAACACGTATAATTCATCATCTACAAAGTTCAAGATGATTTCCTATCAATGCGATGAACATAGTCTCGTTGTCCCAAGAACATAGCCTTATCATTGCAATGTGATGAACATAGCCTCATCATCACAATGTGATGCAAACATCATGTTGTCATAATGTGACAAATAATGTCTTCTCATCGCAATGTGATGAACATTCTTTTCGTTGCAATAAATGTCATGTTGTTGCAATGTGATGAACATACGACATGTATGTTCATGACATAGCCACTTTTTACTTAAATGTCTTGTCATCTCAATATGATGAACATACCCTTGTCGTCGCAATATCCCTATCATCAATATCTCACAAACAATATCCTGGCATCACAATGTTATGAACATAGCCCTCTCATTGAAATGTGACACAAATATCCAGTCTTCATATTGTGATGCAAATATTATGTCTTCACAATGTGATGAACATAGCCATGTTGTTGCTTTGAGAAGAACATAACAATATTGTCGTAATGTGATGAACATAGCCTTATACGATGAACACACACTGTGACAAAGATAACCATATTGTCGCAATGTGACGAACATAACTATGGTTGACCTTGGTTGACCATGACCATGGTTGGTTGTGGTTGACCATACTTGACAATAGTTAACCATGTTTGATAGTTGTTGTGCATAGATGACCATGGCTGGCCATAACCATATTGTCACAATGTGAAAAACATTAGTTCATCATCACAATGTGATGCAGATAACCATATTTCCACAATGTGACAAACATAGCCTCATTGTCGCAATGTGATGAACATATCCTCATCGTTCCAATGTGATGCAAATATCCTATCTTCATAATGTGACAAACAATGTCTTGTCACTGAAATGTGATGAACACAACTCAGTCATTAAAATAAATGTCCTTTCGTCGCAATCTGATGAACATATGACATTTATGTTCATCACATAGGACATTTGTGTTCATCACATAACCACTTTTTACTTAAACGTCTTTCGTCGCAATGTGATGAACATAGCCCCGTCATTGAAATAAATGTCCTATCATCACAATGTGATGAACATACGACATTTATGTTCATCACAAAAGACATTTATGTGATGAACATAGCCCCATCATCGCAATATCCTTGTCATTGTCAACATGTGACAACAAATATCCCTTCGTCGTCAATATGTGAAAAACAATATCCCATCGTCACAATGTGATGAACATGGCCCTGTCGTCATCAATATGTGACAAACAATATCCTATTATTGCAATGTGATGAACATAGCCCTGTCATCACAATGGGATGAAAATATCCTGTCATCATAATGTGATGCAAATATCATGTCGTCGCAATGTGATGAACTTAGCCCCTTCATCTCAAGCTCATGAAAATAACCATATTGTAATAATGTGTCAAACATAGCCTCATCATCAGAATGTCAGGAACATAACCTCATCACCGCAATGTGATGCAAATATCATGTCGTCGTAATGTGACAAGCAAGTCCAAATGTTGCTACTTGAATGTCATCCTTAGTCTTGGTCAACCATGGTCATGGCCAACCATGGTCACTTATGGAAAATAACTGTCAAACATGGTTATCCATTGTTAACCATGGTAAACCATAGTCAATCATGGTCATGGTCAACCAATTTCAACCATGTAGTGAAGGTCATCCATAGTGAAGGTCTATGGAAGTTAACCATGGTCATGAACAACCATAATTAACCATGATCATGGTAATCCAAGGTCATCCATAATTAACCATGGCCATGGTCAACTAATAATGTATTAATAGATTAATTAATTAATAGATTACATTATTAATGTATTAATACTTTAATTTATATATTACAAGTAATAATGTATTATTAATGTTTTAATAATTTAATAATGTATTACTAAATACATTGTGGTCAATGTATTACTACTTTATTAATTTATTGATACTTTATTAATGTTTTTACTTGAATGTCTTTCGTCACAATGTGATGAACATAGCCTCGTCATTGCAATATCCTTGTCATTGTCAATATGTGACAAAAAGTATCCCTTCGTCGTCAATATGTGAAAAACAATATATCATCGTCAATATGTGATGAACATAGCCTCATTGTCATCAATATGTGACAAACAATCTTTTGTTATTGCAATGTGATGAACATAGCCCTGTCATCACAATGCAATGAAAATATCATGTCATCATAATGTGATGCAAATATATTGTTGTCGCAATGTGATGAACTTAGCCCCTTCATCGCAAGTTGGCGAAAACAACCATATTGTCGCAATGTGACAAACAAAACCTCATCGTCAGAATGTCAAGAACATAGACTCATTACCGCAATGTGAAACAAATATCATGTCGTCGTAATGTGACAAGCAATTCCAAATGTCGCTACTTGAATGTCATCCTTATTCTTGGTCAACCATGGTCATGGTCACTTATGGAAAAGAATTGCGAAACATGGTTATCCATGTTAACCATGGTAAACCACAATCAATCATGGTCATGGTCAACCAAGTTGGTGCAGACCCCAACCGTCGGGCCAAGATCCACACAGGATCGTTCTAATTCTCCTCTGAGTCGGATTGACTCTTCAATTTCCCTACGGGAAATTCTCTCACACATAAGAGTGTATCCACAGGTCCTTCCTAAATAACCCACCCTGTCCAACTTAACTCCAGGCACGAGGCTTACACTTCCATATGACCACGACTTGGTCCTTGCACAAGTTCCTTTTGCAACTCGTGTGTTCGTGGGTCGAAGACCCTCGAATTTTCTTCACCAAACGTCAATACCCAAGATGCGATGGGATATGGATCCTCCTTGTTAGTGCCTCCACACGTAACTGCTGACTAGAGCTAAGCACTAAACTCACTCGCAACTCACGTCTTCGCGGGTTGAAGGGTTGAACCTCCAGGCCCTTCTTTTATGAGACTCCGAGAGGTGAAAGTCAGAGAATATTTGACTCCTTCAGTACTTCTCGTGGCTTGCAACTTCGTGAGTTGGTTTGTTGAGCCTGTGTACTCCTTTCTTACTAGAACTCGAAGCATGAGAAGTCAATGGGGTGTTGACTCCCTCCCAGGTGACGAGTGTCCACATGTCAACCATGTGGTCCCCACTTTGATGGACGCACCACATGTTCGCTCGAGACCTTGACCCTCGGCTCTTCGCGACTTCTGTAGTCAAAATTGATTCCTCCCAACCTCTGAAACCCCGACACACGATATATCGAAGAGGTTCTGATCCAACGGTTGTTCCTATTTCTCGCTATTCAGGAGTTCACACAACTAAAGGATTTGTTCTGGCCTCCGAACTCACGAACCTCGATTTCAAAAGAATGATCCAATGGCCCAAACTGACCACGATCGATGGTCTTCATTGATTCTTGACACTAGAGTGGTGGGTTCATCCAAATCCTAACCACCCTGCATCTTTACTGGATCCTACAGTCCCCGCCACTTCGTGAGTTCTCCACTAAGAATTTTGACCATCCGATTTCTTCCTTTGAATCTATGGCCCAAATTGACTCAACGTTCTTTCTCTGGGACTTAACTTCTGTGCTATGATTTCACTTCCTATCTTCCTTTGAACACTTCAAAGGTGTCGACACTCTTGATCTTTTACTTGTAAACTTGAGTCTCTAAAAGGATTCTTGCATGCACTTCTTGTGGCAATCTTTCAAATACTCTAGGGTATTTGATATTTTGACTCTCTGTAATCTCGGCAATAGCAATCCTTCCCCTTTCAACCTCAGTTGATAAGTTGTAAGGCTTCAACTAGCCTACACATGCCTTGCATGGCTTCTGTGCTTCACCCACACTTCTGTTGGAATGAGGACAACGGTATCCCTCCTGAGCTTTCTGAGATAAAACTCAAAACCCTTGTCAACGTACACCTTCTAGATGTTTCACTACACTCCTTGCAGGAACTCTTTCAGGAAGAGAAACAATTGAACCTCATTCTACCCTCTCAGACTTCATACATTCAACATGAAATCCTACATCCCACACAACATTGAAACAAATGTATAACAGAGAAATGAAACAACTGTAAACATACAATTTAACAAAGGTAAACAATAAACATCATAATACCATGAAAGTTGAGTCAAAGCTTCATATATTAACTCAATTGCTCCTATACATGGGTTCTCTGCTACAACTCTCCAGCTTATGAAAAATCTGAATGATAATCAAAATTTACAAATGATACAAGGGTGAGGGTGTCTGTATTCGTTTTCCCTCCTATGCTCCTAAAACTGTCTAATCTAACATTCATATCTACCTACTTTTACATTAACAGACTTAAATGCCTTAATACAATTGACAGATGGGAGTAATTTCCCCAGATTTGTTCATATATCCAAGACATAAATGCAAGTACACCTTCTTCCTAACTATTACATTAATGTTTTAAGTTCAAAATTCAAAACGGTCTTCATAAAAAACGTGCCCCTTTTCTTCATCCGTGAATCCAGCTATTTCTTTGGCTAGGCACATGCTTTGGATTTGCACGATGCTCCTGCATCATACTCCCTCGCTTGAAAATTTTCATGAAATATTGTTCATGAGCTCTTGCACGGTCTGTCCATGCTTCTGAATTTCTGCTTCATCTTCCCAACGGGCATCTTCAACTAGGTGTCCTTTCTACTTGACCAAGTATTCAAAATACTCTTTTCTCCTGGTCTTTCTGTTGACCCTCTTGTCAATTATACTTTCCATCTGTGGCTTTTCAGCTACAGGCATTTGTTTTCTCCATTGAACTTCTTCTTACTCATTTTATGCTCCTGCTTCCTCAGCTCTATAAGGGTACAAATCCGCAATATTGAATATCGGTGAGATTTTGACCTCATCGGGTAATTCAATCTCATATGCATTTGCCCCAAATTTCCTTATGACCTTGCATGGTCCAATATTTTTCATCTTCAGTTTGTTATATGTTCCCCTTGGGAACCTTTCCTTCCTCAGATGTGCAAGAACCAGACCTTCCTCAGATGTGCAAGAACCAGATCACCAACTTCAAATTGAAGTTCTCACCTGTGTTGACCTGCTCTCCGCTTGTATTCTTGACTTGAACTCTGCAATCGCTCCTTAATTCGGCTGTGAATCTCCTTCATTCCTTCTGCAAAGTCTTCTGCACTGGCACTCCTTAATTCAACTTGTTTCGAATCTTTCAATACAAAAACTCCCCTTGGATGCATTCCATATACAATCTGGAACAAACTCTTCCCTGTGCTTCTATTAAGAGAATCATTATAAGCAAATTCCACCTGTGGCAGAATGTGATCCCATTGACTGTGGTGTTCAGTCACTAAGCTCCTCAACAAATCTCCCAAACTTCTATTCACGATTTTTTTCTATCCATCCATCTGAGGATGATATGCTGAGCTAAAAGAAAAACTTGTCCCTAGTTTCTTCCATAAGGTCCTCCAAAAATTCCCTACGAACTTGGTATCTTGATTAGAAACGATACTCCTTGGTAAGCCGTGAAGTTTGACGAATTCCTTGAAAAACAGGTTCGCAATATGAGTTGCGTCATTGGTTTTCTGGCATAGTATGAAATGTGCCATCTTTTAAAATCTGTCAACTACCACAAAGATTGAATCACATCCTCTTTGTGTTCCTTGTAGTCCCAATATAAAATCCATGCTCACTGCATCCCATGGTCTTTCAGGTATGTGCAATGGCTGATATAATCTTGTGTTCTACCTTTTCCCTTTTGTGTGCTGACAAATCCTTCATCTGTCCACAAATTTTTTAACATCTATCCTCATCCCTGGATGATAATATGAGTTATTCAACATTGACAATGTCTTGTCATGACCGAAGTGTTCGACCAATCCTCCACTATGTTTTTCCTTCAGCAGGTTCTCCCTCATGGAGCATTTCGGAATACATAATTGATTTCCCCTGAACAATAATCCATCTTGGATCATATACTCAATCCATTGGCTTCTATCCCTGAGAATTGGATTCTCAGATGCCTCATATTCCTCCTTGAAATCTGGATCATTCCTGTACATTTCTTTGAGGTTATCAAAACCCAAAGTCTTGACTCTGAATTCCTGCATAAGCAAATATTTCCTGGTCAAAGCATTAGCAACTTTGTTAGCAGTTCTAGAAATATGCTTGATCACAAAAGTAAAATTCTGCATGAATTCAACCCGTTTAGCATGATTTTGGGTCAACTTCTCCTATTGAGTCACGAATTGTAAAGCATGATTCTCACTGTACAAAACAAACTCTTTAGGAACCAAATAATGTCTCCATTTCTTTAGTGCTTGTATGACTACATAGAATTCTTTGTCATATGTTGAGTACTTAATATTCGCTTCATTTAGTTTCTCACTGAAATATGCAACTGACATGTCGTCTTGGCTCAAGACCTCTCCAATTGCAAATCCACTCACGTCACACCTGACTAGGAATGTCTTGCTAAAATCCGGTAAAGCCATAATTGGTTGCTCAATGTTCTTCCTCTTCAGCAGGTTGAAACTTTTCTCTGCTTCCTCCATCCAGTGAAAAGATTTATGTCTTTTCTTCACCATATCCATCATTGGTGCACTAATTCCACTGAAGTTTTGAATGAATTTCCTGTAGAAACTTGCCAAACCATGGAGGCTTCGAACTTCAAACACGCTCTTCGGCGATGGACAATTCTTAATTGCATCTACCTTTTCTGGATCCATCTTCAACTCATTTGTAGAGATAACAAACCCAAATAAATGAGTTATGCCCTCATAAATGACGATTTCTTCATATTTATCGGCAATTTCTCTTGTTGTAATCTTCTCATTACTACAGATAAATGCTTCAAGTGCTCTACTTTTGTCTTACTGAAGATTAATATATCATCAAGATATACAATGATGAATTTCCCTATGAAATCCTTCAGTACTTCATTCATCAACCTCATGAAAGTACTGGGTGCAATCGTTAAACCAAATGGCATGACAAGCCATTCATATAGCTCCCCAGTCGTCTTGAATGTTGTCTTCCATTCATCACCTTCTCTCATTCGAATTTGATGATATCTGCTTTTCAAATCAATCTTTGAAAAAAATCTTGCTCCACTTAAGAAATCCATCAAGTCGTCCATCCTTGGTAATGGAACTCTGTATCTGATGGTAATCTTATTGATTTCCCTTGAGGCTGTACACATTCTCCAGCCTCCATCTTTCTTTGGGCTGAGCACTGTTGGAACAACGCATGGACTCAAGCTTTCTCGAATCAATCCTTTGTCCATTAAGTCCTGAACCTGTCTCTTAACTTCTTCATTTTCTTGCAGCGTCAACCTGTATGTGGCTTTGTTTGGTAAACTGGCTACAGCTATAAGATCAATATGATGTCTTATACTCCTGATTGGTGGCAATGAACAAGGTAGTTTGTCCACTACTATATCAACAAACTATCCCAGTAACTCCTAGATTTCTTCTGGTAAATCATCTATCCTCGTACTAGTCAAAACAATTTTGGGCTTCCTGACCACAATAAATTGTGTGTCTTCCTTATTCTTAACCTCATCAAGAAGTTCCTTCCCACTCACGAGTCTTTGTTTTCACTTCTTTATCCTTAATTGGCAGCAACATGTGAGTCCTACCATTTTTTTCCAGGGTGTATGTGTTCTTTCTCCCATCATGAACTATGTTTTTGTCATATTTCCATGGTATACCCAGCAATAGATGACAAAAATCCATGGGAATGACATCACATAATATTTCATCCTTATATCCTCCTATTTTAAATTCAACTAAACATTGTTTAGTGACATTTACTTGATGTCCTTTTTGTAGCCATGAAACTCTGTATGGGCTTGGATGTACAACAGTATCCAACTCCATATTTTCTACCATCTCCGTAGATACGATATTGTCTGTGCTACTATTGTCCACTATGACTCTGTATACCCTGTCTTTGGTTTTGCAAGCAGTCTGAAACAGACTGTTTCTTTGGGTTGGGTTCTTTGCCTCCTTCTCTGGCTTCAGGAGAACTTTCCTCATCATCAAAGATCTTCTGCCCTCAGTGTCTTCTGCCTCAACATTCCATTTGTGACCTTTGTCAATGTGAGTTTCACCACCATATTTATTCCTATCTGGACACTCATAGGATTTATGTCCGATCTTTCCACAGACAAAACATTTTACTTCACTGCCTCTGCCTCTTCCTCTTCCTCTAGCTTGAGGAAAAGTATTTATATCAATATACTGCCTTCCCTGTGAGCCTCCTCCTCTCTCATGTTGAGTTTGAGGTTTCTTCCCCTCTTCTTTAGATTTTGAGTTCTGTCTTGGGAAATTGTTTTGCCTTTGACTTGACTTCTACCTCGGCCTCTTTGACCTTGCTTTCGAATCAACTTCTCTTCATCTTTCAAAGCTATCTGATAAGCATATTCCACATTTCGAATGGTCATCATGCTCATCTCATCCTGGATGTCATATTGCCGACCATTCATATACCTGGAAACTTTTTCATCATCACTCTCCCGATGACCCGCTTTGATGTTTATCTTGTAGAATTCTTCAGTGTATTCTTTCACTGACATCAGATTCTGTCTCAAATTCTGCATCCTCCGAAACAGAGTGATTTGGTAATCCCTGGGTATAAATTTGGCTTTCATCTTTGCAACCATTCTATCCCAACTTTTGACTTTCTGCTTGCCTTTGCAGTGCCTGTCTGCCTGCAGTTCATCCCACCATAGTGCTGCATGCACTTAAGGTCTAGTGATGGCATGTTTGAATTTCTTGTCTTCCTCGACATCCTCATAGTTGAAGTACTTGTCTAGAGCTCTAATCCAGTCCAGAAGCTCTTCAACATCCAGGTTTCCCTCATACATGGGAATCTCCATCTTTGCTCTGGAACCTATCCTTGCAACATCCTTGAATAGGCGTTTATCTACAACATCTTCAACTGCGGCTTCTTCTCCTTCATTTCCAGCTTCATTTTCACTGTTGGCCTCATTGATATCCCCAACGTCAACTGTGCACCTTTGTGTTGTCTCCATGGCATCAAGCCTAACACGTAACACAAACATTTCTCTTTCCACTGTTGGATCAGGCATTGCCCTGTCTCTTCTTCTCGGCAACAAGGATGAGAAATTTCCTATTTTCTCTGTGCTACAGAAACAAAATAACTTGTTCTGAGCTCTAATACCAACAATGGTGCATACCCCAACCCTTGAGCCAATATCCGCACATGATCGTTCTAATACAACTCTGAGTCGGATTGACTCTTCAATTTTCCTATGGGAAATTCTCACACACACAAGAGTGTATCCACAGGTCCTTCCTGAATAACCCACCTTGTCCAACTTAAAACTAGGCATGAGCCTTACACTTCCATACAACCACGACCTGGTCCTTGCGCAAGCGCCTTTCGCAACTCACGTGTTCACGGGTCGAAGACCCTCGAATTTTCTTTACCAAACGTCGATACCCAAGATGCGATGGGATATGGCTCCTCCTTGTTAGCACCTCCACGCATAACTACTAGCTAGAGTTAAGCACTAACCTCACTCGCAACTCGCGTGTTCACGGGTTGAAGGATTGAACCTCTGGGCCCTTCTTTTACGAGACTCCGAGACACAAAAGTCAGAGAAGATTTGACTCCTTCAGTACTTCTCATGGCTCGCAACGTCGTGAGTTGGTTTGTTGAGCCTTTGTGCTCCTTTCTTACGAGAACCAAAAGCACGAGAAGTCAACGGGGTGTTGACTCCCTCCCAGGCGACGAGTGCCCACCCGTCAACCACACGGTCCCCACTTTGATGGACGTGCCACGTGTTTTCCTGAGACCTCAACCCTCGGCCCTTCATGACTTCTATAGTCAAAACTAATTCCTCCCAACATCTGAAACCCCAACACATGATATAGTGAAGAGGTTCTGATCCAACGGTTGTTCCTACTTCTCGCTACTCAGGAGTTCGCGCAACCAAAGGATTTGGTCTGCCCTTCGAACTCACAAACCTTGAGTTCGAAGGAATGATCCAATGGCCCAAACTGACCACGATTGATGGTTTTCATTTATTCTTGACACTATAGTGGTGGGTTCGTCCAACTCCTAACCACCCTACAACTTTACTGGATCCTATGGTCCCCGCCACTTCGCGACTTCTCCACTGAGAATTCTGACTGATCGATTCCTTCCTTTGAATCTCTGGCCCAAATTGACTTGATGTTCTTTCTCTGGGACTTAACTTCTATGCGATGATTTATCTTCCTATCTTCCTCTGAACACTTCAAAGGCATCAACCCTCTTGAGCTTTTACTTGTAAACTATTAAGAACCAAATATCAATATAGCATAGAAAAACCTCAGAAAAAGTACTCAACGCCTCGAAAAAGATATAATTTCAGATAATAAGCCTCTTCTAGGGGGCAACCTCCTTTTACCCCACTTAAATGTTCAAGTACAAGATGATTCAAAATGAAAATGTCTCCTTGGTATATATAGGAGGCTAGGAAGTATAATTACAACTAATGTCCTAAAGCCGACATAAATAAAATAAAATTACTAATATAATATGCCCCAATTAAGGGGCAATGAGCCAATATTAGGGCTTAACATGCCCCTCCCCTTGAGACAAGTGTTGTCCACAATGCTTGAGTAACTCTGGATGCTTCTGTATAAAAGATTCATCTTCCCAAGTGGAATCTTCAGCCGATAGTTTCCTCCATTTAATGAGATACTCTGAAATGGATCTATTCCTCAACTGGTGAACTCTTGTGTCAGTGATGGCTTCAAGATCCAATATGATTTTTCCTTCCTCGTCAAGTTCTGGAAATACAGTTTGAACCGAGATCTTGTCACCTATAACCTTCTTTAAGCATGAAACATGGAAAACTGGGTGCACTCGTGAAGATGCAGGCAACTCCAATTTGTATGCCATAGTACCAATCTTTTGCAACACCTTATAAGGGCCATAGTACTTTGGTGATAATT
>ML778157.1:955169-975543 GCA_009831015.1 Picea engelmannii
AGTCATTTGAAATCTGTAATGTTGAAGATGAGGTAAACACATATTCTGAATCATCATCATGTCGATCATTAGCAAATTGTGTTGTGTTTTGTTGAAACTTGGCGATTTTGTCAATGGAAGTGCGACAATCTTCTGCATAATGATCGACTTTGTTACACCTTCTGCAAACAATTTGATTGAAGTCTCTCCCTCTGCCAAAATTTTGTCCTCCAAAATTTTGTCCTCTACCCCTGCTTTGATTTCTGGACTGAGTCTTTCCTCTGCCTTGATTGTTACCTTGAAAAGAACCTCTGCCTTGACTATTTCCTCTTCCTTGAAAATATCCTCTTCCTTGATTGTTTCCTCTACCTTGAAAAGACCCTCTTCCTTGATTGTTGCCTCTGCCTTGACTATTTCCTCTGCCTTGACTATTGTCTCTGCCTTGAAAATTGGTATCTCTATGTTGGCCTCATCCACGACTTTGTAAAAAATTTCCTCTTCCTCTGTCACGGGAAGGATTACTTGTGCTTGCTTCTGAAAGAAAAACATCTTCGCCAACTTGTTTTTTCTTTCCAAAAGTTTTATTGTGTTGAGACAATAGTTCACTTAGTTCATCAAATGTAAGCTTGTCTAACTTACCAGTGACTTGTAAAGTCTCTAAAAAATTTGTATAAGAAGAAGGAAATCTAGCTATTAAGATTGTAGTCATAAAACTATCATCCACTGCTTGAAATCTCGCATTTAATATTTCCTGCTTAATGTTTTTAAGTCTGGAAATATATTCATGGACATCACCGCCTTTAATCAATTTTTGTTGAAGCAACTTTAATTGAAGAATAACTTTCTTGGATTCAGGCTGAGTATCAAATAAATCTTTATACACTTTCAAGGCAGACCACGCATTAGTCATATTTTCAATATGCACATACATTTCATCATTAACTGAAGCTTTAATAAGTGCTAATGCTTTGGCATTTTTAACTTCCCATTTTGCTAATGTTGCTGCATCTGTCGTCTTAGTGGGCTTAGTATATTCATTACAGATATCTCGCCAAAGTTCATTGTAAATGAGAGTACTTTCAATGAGTCATTTCCATGTTTTATAAGATTTGGTGCCTTCAAGTTTATCTGAGTCGGAGAATAAATTAATTAATTTCGACATTTGGACTGTAGTGAATCTACACACCAAAAAGAATCACACCAAGGAAGATGAACACCACACCAAAGACGATCTATTGGGGCTTGGCCTTGACCCTTGTATAGTCGTTGAAAAAAGGAAAAAATGACCGAGCTTTGTACTTGGCTCGAGTCAAATTTCCAAGAAACTTTTAAAATTTTACACTTTTACAAAAAAAATCTCTCTTTGAAACTCTTGCAAAAAGAAAATCACCCCAGCTCAAAGTAAAAATACTTTGAGTTACAAAATATTTATTACCCCAAAATATTCGAACTGCTTATCATTGTTTTTGAGGAAATTCGATACCTCCTCTCACTGCAATGTACCACAAAGCAACCTTCAAATGTTCTGATGCTATCACGGATCAGCAGTGACAACAGATCAATCCCTTTTAGGGCTTCAATAATATGATTTGGCTACTCTTTTATTCATCGCTCCTTCGTTGTATACACAAACTCTTTAATACACAGTTCCCAATTGAATAGAGGTGAATCGTTGTTGCATCAGTGGTTGCTTGGTGCTATGCATACAGATCTTCTTCTCTGGCCGACAACTACGAGATTTGGCAGGAATCTATATACTTTGCTCGTGGTGGGGTAAGATTTCACCTGCAAATGACTTACGAAATTTCTTACAAATTTCTCGCCATCCACGAAGTTATGTATCTCTTCAGGTTATTGTATGGTAGAGGCAACATTTCATGGACAAATTCTTTTTCTTTCAATGCAACTTCACAAATCTAGCAATAGTGATGACGATAATGCATCTCACAACAACGCAGAAAATAATGATTGTTATCCCTGTGAGGTAGCACCAATTCCCACGCAATTTTAAACACGCGTCCTCTGAAATCAACACAGATATGCACTATTCAACATGGATCTTGCACTAATCTGCACTATTCAACACAGATATTGCACTAATCTGCACTATTCAACACGGATCTGCACTATTCAACACGGATCATGGCGAGGATCTTGCACCATCTTTACACAGATTGTCACAGTGAATGAATTAGCAAGGATATGCAGGCGTTTTGAATGATCAATTGCTCCTTTGAAATTGCATTTAGAATGCGACCAAGGTTTAATCTCACATAGAATTTATTTGATTCGCACACACATAGGGTTTAATCTGATCAATCCAATCGTCGAGTTACAGAATACATACAACAATGCATAGGGTTTAACCACGAGGGTGTATGGAAGTCTGATAATGGCAGATCTATATTTCTTTGTTACAGAATATCAAATATTAGCGCGAGTGCATACAACAACGCATACAACAACATAGACAGCGAGTGCATGCATAATGCAGATCGTTTAATCAACAGTGATGGCAGCTTAGATGCGAGGCCAAACAATGAAAAAATTTACAAATAGTGGTTCGAGCACGCCGATGGAGATGGACGCAGTGATCTTGCATGCATTTTCTATCACAGCTCTCAAGACTGGAACTTAAACAGGTGTGGGCGGCAATGATGCTCGAGCAGCTAAGATTCATGCATACATCATCAGTCATCTGAAGAAAGAGATTCCTGCTATGATGGGAAAGGCTAAGGCTCAACAGCTGGTTACATGAATTTTTAAATGCGTTTTCAACACTGAAGACTGATAAACAAAAAAAATAACCCAAATGATGAAAACTTTCAACCTTTTAAATCATTGTAAATCATATGTCTTATTGGGCAGATATCATTTATCAGCTATTGCACCACTTCTGTGATGGAATTGAATGAACTGGATAGTGCGGAAAGACAAAAAAAATGACGCAGAGATAGTACAATAATTGCCAAAGTTACTCAGAAATTACACATAGATTAATGGCAGAAATCTGAAAGTAAAAAATTTCTTTTCCCTTTTTTTAAAATTTGAACAATAACTGACCAATTTACTAACAGAGTATGCGCTGACTTTCCTTGGACTGCAACTCTGAGATCTCTTCTACAGATCGACAAATCTCTTCTTCAATTCAACAACATTACTGGAGCTCTGATACCACAATAATGGCCGAAGTGTCATCAGACACACAATTTTATTAATAGGAAAATAAATTACATACGAGACATTGCAAGAGTTTACATCCCAACAACTCAATACTCTTGCAATGAGAAATATATAGGCTAAAAGTCCTAACAAACTCAAGATATGGATCACTTATTAAATAAACAAGTGTCCATTTACAATAAATGCTATCTTAACAATCTTAAAACAAATCTCCTAATTTAGAGCCTAGGATACGACACCTCTTTAGAGTCATATCTTTTACAACAATAAAGTATTTCTAAAAGTCTACATTTATTTATTAAATGTTCTAGATTATTAATTTAATAATCTAAATTAATAATCTTTTTATTCTAACTTTATAAACTATGATAATTGTATTTTGGATTATCTAACAAGTTTTGATGAAGTGACCCTTATCACACACCCACTCTGTCCAAGAAAAGGCACCTCAACAAGAAATATATTCTTGCCAAATTTCTTTGCAGCTTGCCTTGTATAAATGTATCCTATTGTGTGCAGCATAACTTCACCAAAAGATGCATTGGACAAACGATGAGCCTCAAAATAAATCCTATTTCTCAATATCATCAAGAATTGTCCGAAGAGGATAACACCATGGCCTCATGAAATTTTCCATGTATGGTGAGACTGGCTCTGGACAAAACCCATCCCGGTCTCCCCAAAGTTATATCACTATTCTCAAGAAGTGACTTGTTCAAGCCCTCAGTATTAGAAAGGATGATAATAAGGGATGTTGTCACACTCAACACGATGAGACATATTTTTTTGTCTAATCTTAATAACTATCTCCCAAATTTCCCAGCAAGCATTATTTGCAACAAAAACATTTTTCTTCACTTCCACAGCTTGTGGTTGTTTGGCATCAAGGTTAATAAAGTCATGTCAATGTGGCTGAAAAAGCACAGTGCAAACTTTTTCAAGGTCTACAAGTAGTGAAAGGGAACTATGAAAAACATAAGCAACTTCATCTGCAGAACATTGTAGAAATAAGTCTCTCAGATCACTTCGAGCAACCAAGATTTCAATTCCACTGCCAAGACCTTCTACAAGCCCAGACAGTAAGTCCAGAGAGAAAACTATAAAATCCTTATCATATGTAGTGCCTGCTCTACACTCAACGAGATGCTTGATCGAATGAATGTGGTGGTCCCTTGATTTCGATGAGTTTCATCCCCTGACACCTGCGCCCAATGTGACGATTATCTTTTAATCTTCTTTATTCGTTAGGCGCTTGGATTTTTTGATTTACTAATCAATGGTACATATCCCACATTACTCGAGGGAGAATGTTTTGTTATTGTTTATATGTGTCAATGATTCGATGCTACATTGACGCGTTGAGCACTAGGTTTGCATTGTGGGATCTCCTCGTGGCACTATATTGTGCACGCTGCCTTGTATTGAATACGTGATGCTTGGTGCTCGGGCTTCTTAGGTGATGACTGTTGTTTGAAAACTTCGGAATTGACCTTCGATGGTTTGTGGCTCGATGTGCATTAGAAATTGTGTGAAACCCAACAATGCTTTGCAAATGTTAATAAGGAAAATACAACCAAAGCCACTTTAACAAAATAAACCATTATTTTAGAATGATATAAAATAATTAAAAATAACACTATATATTTTCCCTCCTTTAAATACCACTTTAACAAAATAAACCATTATTTTAGAATGATATAAAATAATTAAAAATAACACTATATATTTTCCCTCCTTTAAATATATTTAACTTTTAGCAAAATAAATTGATATTGAAATCATATTTAACTTTTAGCAAAATAAATTGATATTGAAATCAAAGCAGAGCATACCAAAGCCACTTTAACAAAATAAACCATTATTTTAGAATGATATAAAATAATTAAAAAATAACATTATATATTTTCCCTCCTTTAAATATATTTAACTTTTAGCAAAATAAATTGATATTGAAATCAAAGGAGAGCATACCAAAGCCACTTTAACAAAATAAACCATTATTGTAGAATGATATAAAATAATTAAAAAATAACATTATATATATTTCCCCCCTCTAAATATATTTAACTTTTAGCAAAATAAATTGATATTGAAATCAAAGGAGAGCATTTGTCTTGAAATTTAACTTTTAGCAAAATAAATTAATATTGAAATCAAAGGAAAGCATTTGGCTTGAAATTTAACTTTTAGCAAAATAAATTAATATTGAAATCAAAGGAGAGCATTTGGCTGGAAAGTGGGTGAGATTTAAAATGACGATAGGCCTCGTAATATTTGACACAAAATGTTTCAAAAAGAGGACGAGATTAGACAAGTTTGCTATAATTGGTAAGGGAGTGGTGAAGCTGATGAAAATGAAAAGAAGTTTGGTAGAATGGATGTAAAATTGACGAGGAGATTCAAAAAGAGGACGAGATTAGACAAGTTTTCTTTAATTGGCAAGGGAGTGGTGAAGCTGATGAAAATGACAACAAGTTTGGTAGAATGGACATAAAATTGACGAGGAGATATTTGACACAAAATGTTTCAAAAAGAGGACGAGATTAGACAAGTTTGCTATAATTGGCAAGGGAGTGGCGAAGCTAATGAAAATGACAAGAAGTTTGGTAGAATGGACGTAAAATTGACGAGGAGCTTAAAATTTTTTAACAATGTAATTTCAAGTGCTAATAGGGACCATGCTGGGATACTATCATGTCAGGGTCTTCCTTCTAAAATTGTTATTGCCCCAATAAACTCAACATTTCTTCCTAGGGTAGGTAATGTCTACATATCATCTACACAGAAGGTGTTACTTTGTCATAGGGAAGCATTGTTAATAGGCCCTAATTCTTTGTACTAGTAATTTTTAAATTTCAATCAACTAGCTTTATACACGCCTATATTAAAGAAAAATTTAGTTAGATAGTCTAATTGTTTTGATTTCAAACAATGTAGTCAGAAGATGAGCATGAAATGTGTGCATGGACAATCTATTGCAAAAATATTGACAAGAAGGTTAATTCTAAATCCTTTGAGTTTTAGTTATTCCTTTCCTAGCATACCGATTATATGGCATGGTGTTCTATCATTGCATTGAATATTTTTTCTTAATCAAATTTTACACTGATGTTTTATTGAAGTATGGATTGAAATGTTTTGAATTTGAATGTGGATTAAGCCGCAACAATAGCTCAAAGAATTATTCTATGTTGTGGTGAATGGTCTTGTAGGTTTCCCAAGCATATGTGAAACTCTTCTTTGAGTCACTTTGTGGTGAGGTGGGTACTCTTTCAGTGTGTTACATTCATGTATTATTTCTGATAGCAAATATATGCATTAATACTTTTCATTGTTTACTCAAGTTTTGCATTTGAGACTATTAGGAGATTATCATCATTCAACTCATATAGCCTTTGTTGAGTTTGTTATGGTTATAAGTGGCTTCTAGAACAATATGCAAAATTGCTTTTGTCATGTTGTTCTTTTTTGTTAGAATGCCCATGTTGTTCGTGCACATTTAAGTGATTATTGTGACTTAGGTGGTTCCTTGTTCATGATGAGTAGTCTACTCTGCATGATATCTGGTTGTTTGATGTATGTTTCCATTGATTCCTATATGGGTATATATTTTTATTTGTTGCATGATGAGGATCCTTGGGTTTGAACTTGGATTTCACCGGTTGAAATGCTTGCTAGTAGATGGTTTGAGAACCATAGAGTGACCTGTGCTACCTAGAAAAGGGTTTTTTCTTCCTGACTTTGTCCTCCATGGAATTTCAAAATAACAAACATTTTTGAGTCAATGTTTTACCACTTGATTTTTTCTGCATGGAATCTGTCAAGAAGTTTGCTCATGATTTTCAAGCATTAAACCTTCCACTCAACATTGATGTAAGTCTTTCATTTTTCATACTATCAACTAGTCCATATTGAGTGTTTTTATTAATGCTAGGCATTCTTGAAATTGAAAATTTAAATTTTTTGTTTGCATAAAAAATATGCAAGGGATGAATTAGGATTATTTCTTTGACTCTTAGAGAGAAGTTTCACTTTGGTTCTTTTTCACTACCATTACATATGTATTACAAAATCCTTTTTGTTCTCTATGAGTAATATCTGCATGTGTAAGTTGGGTTGTGGCTGAGTAGTAGATGGGTAGGAGTTTACCATCATCCACAACTAGCCCAAGTTCAATCATTGACACATTCCTTTATGTGTTCTATCTGAGAAACCCTGGAGCGGTGTGTCCCAAGGGTTTTGATCCTACTCGATTCATAGCACTAGGAGAGCTATAGTAATTTGAGAGTTAAGACTTTACCTTTATCTCAATCCTCTTAAATTGATTGATATATCTCATCCATCAACACTTGGACTATGGTGTATCCTTTTAAATTTAGTTTTTGTTATCACCTCATATGGAACGAGGTTACACTTCTTATTTTCATCACAATGGATTAGTTTAGAGCATGCCAACATTATTTTAGAATAGAAATCATCTTTTATTGACTAATATGACCTAAGTATTGTTATGATGGTCATATCTCATCTCTAGCCTAGATCTAAAGGAATCCATTTTGGGTCAATGGATATCATGTGGATGAATTTAAGTTCTTAGTCCATAATTCAGATTGTTGTTGTATGCGAATCACCTTTGAAGGCATATGAAGAGGTCTTCAACCAAGTGTAAATGGTGGCAATTGTATGGCCATGTGAAATTTATGGAAAAAGAGGGAGAATACTTGCCATCCATTCCTGAAGATATTTTCATAATCATATGGAAATTGTATCAATCCTATGGGTGTTTCAGTGGACACGGTATCATTGATTGGCACAAAAACTCCAAGATTTTGAGGAAGCATGTATATCTAGAGAAATATCATATGCCCAACATGCATTTACAATAGTCAAATGGCTCCAAATTAATGTTTATATTAGAAAGTAGGGTGTATGTTTCTTTGGATGTTTATTTATGCATTTTGTTGTTTCTCTTGTTGATTGCAATCGCTCCTTCATTATAGGTAAAGTATTGAGAAACAATTGTTCCAAATAGGAGTTCAGAGGCCAAGTATGACTTTCATACCCATAGAAGATGTTTCCAAAACTTGATTCCTATTGGATATTTCCAACAAAGAAAGAAAAAATCCTTGCAGAAGATTTAA
Organism: Picea engelmannii; assembly: GCA_009831015.1. Taxonomy (NCBI): domain Eukaryota; kingdom Viridiplantae; phylum Streptophyta; class Pinopsida; order Pinales; family Pinaceae; genus Picea; species Picea engelmannii. The sequence goes on from ML778157.1 coordinate 963,473, forward strand.
GGTCTGAGTTGGGGATTAGTTGAAGATCCTAATTGATATTTTATAGTAGAAAATCTCATCCATAGAAGGAGAGAATCTTCAACACCCCTTAACAGAATTATAAGTAGGATTCAACAACTCTGGAATATCTCAAGTTTGGTGTTGTAGTGAGTGAGGTAGGGGTATGAGTCCCTATAGGAGGTCTTAAATTTGTTGATCACCATTATGGAGAATAAATGGAGAGGAAATATGGCATCTTCAAGCAATACACCTGCTGCAAATTCTAAAACTTAAAGTAATATTTGACCTAGAACCTACAAAAGTTGATCAACTAAAGATGAGGCAGGGATTATTGGTCAAGAAAGAATCAAACAATAGTTGGAAGGCCCTCTAACCTTATGAAGAGTATGAGTGGTTAGATATGTATAATAAATGGGTGAATCAATTTTAGTGGGGGCATATAAATGTCAAGGAAAGGCATGGCATGCCAAGGCAAGGAAAGACATGTTAAGGAAATGCATGGCATGTCAAGGCAAGGCATGGAATGTCAGGTAAAGGCATGTTAAGCAAGGCAAGGCATGTCAGGGAAAGGTATGGCGAGAAAAGGAATTACAAGGCAAGGCATGGCATGTCAAGGCAAGGCATGGCATGTCAGGTAAAGGCATGTTAAGCAAGGCAAGGCATGTCAGGGAAAGGTATGGGAAGAAAAGGAATTACAAGGCAAGGCATGGCATGACAAGGTAAGGAAATGCATGGAAAGGCACGACAAGGCATGGCATGCCAAGGAAAGACATGCCAATGTAAGGAAAGGGAATGCATGGCAAGGAAAGGAATTGTAAGGCAAGGGAATGCATGGAAAGGAAAGGAATTGTAAGACAAGTCATGGTAACACATGAAAATACATGGCAAAACATGGAAATACGTGGCAAGGAAAGACAAGGCATGACATGTCAAGGAAAGGCATGGCATGTCAAGGAAAGACATGGATTGTCAAGGAAAGGCATGGCAAGGCTAGGCATGGTATGGAATGTCAAGGCAAGGCAATGCATGGAATGTCAAGTCAAGCCAAGGCATGGCATGTCAAGGAAAGGAATGACATGTCAAGGAAATGCATGGTAAGGAAAGACATTGGAAGGAAAGGCATAGCAAGGAACGAAAATGCATGGTATGTCAAGGAAATGCATGGCATGTCAAATCAAGGCAAGGAAAGGAAAGGAAAGGAATGTTAAGGAAAGGCATGAAATGTCAAGGCAAGGCATGGCAAGGCAAGGAAAGGCATGGAAAGGCAAGGAAAGGGAATGCATGGCAAGGAAAGTCATGGTAAGGCACAACAATGCATGGAAAATCATGGCAAGGCAAGACAAGGAATGACATGTCAAGGAACGACAATGCATGACATGTTAAGGCAAGGCATGGCATGTCAAGGCAAGGCATGAAAAGGTAAGGAAATGGAATGCATGGAAAGAAAAGGCATGGGAAGGAAAGGCATGTCAAGGAATGACAATGCATGGAAAATTTTGGCAAGGAATGATAAGGCATGGCATGTCAAGGCAAGAAATGGCATTTCAAGGTAAGGCAATGCATGGAAAGGTATGACAAGGCATGGAATTTCAAGGAAAGACATGTCAATGTAAGGCATGGCATGTCAAGGCAAGTCATGTAAAGGGAAGTCATCACATGACATGTTAAGGCAAGGCATGGCATGTTAAGGAAGGGAATGGAATGTCAAGTCAAGGCAAGGCATGTCAAGGAAAGACTTTGAGATGTTACTGATAGATAAGACAACCAAGATCTATTTCAAACAATTATTTTCATGAAAAACCAAATGAAAGGAACACACAACTGATTCAGGAGTATTATGTGTTCTTGAGGACTTTAGTTATTAAGGATACCCCAGATCTACATATACGAGCAAGAAAAACCAAGAAAAACTCTTAAAAAACCAAAATTTGTTGGGGTGACGCTGGTTAGACACTGGCAACCAGATTCATGATGCCCTTTTAGCCACTATAACCAATGGCATGCCACTTATTTCATGAGTCTAAACAACGGTAATCTTCAAAAGTGACAAAAACTCATGGGAAAAGTAATGGTTAGGTCATAATTCTATGTGGAAGTGTTCCTAGACCTAATGAAGACCTATTTATTTTTGAAATATAAGAGAAGAAGACATATAGAGTAGTTAACTCTCAAAATATATTCAAGGAAAACATAATCATATATAGCACAAAATGGAGAGGGTTTGTACTTAAGCTTATGTAATAGAAATTACAATTAATAGTTAAATTGTATAACAATTTTTTTTATGATCTTTACTAACATTTATTAGAATTCTTGAATGTTTTACATCATTGGAATGACATCTTAGTTGTAACTTATTTGAAATTTTATTATCATGTGTGCACTTTGATATGATGTAATATTATTATCGTTTCAGGTCATATGTTGTAATATTAGATATATAATAGAGAAATTAATTATTACATGAAATAAATAATCTTTTCATTCTTAATGTTTTTTTTGTAGAACAAGGATCTTCTAGAAGATCCGAATCATCCTCATCAAATAGATCCAGATGACGTTGGGTCCGATGCTGAGATGGCAGATGATGCTCATGTTGACATATATACAGATGAAAGTGAAGTCGATGTCGATGCAGATGGTGATGATGATCATCATGATGGTCATGATTGTTGAAATTTTGTAACTGCAAAGAGTATTCTATTCATTATTGAGTTATTATTCATCATATCAATCCCCCTTTGTGGATTGATCATGTCAAGATTTTGTACTTGACCAAATCCCCTTTTGTGGATTGGTCAAACCCTAATTATATTATGCTAATTGAGAAGTTGCCCCCCGAGCCTAATTAAAGTGGTTTTAACCACTAAGAAGAGAAGTCGGCCCTACCTAGTGAAGAGACACCTTTCCAGTTCATGCTAGCTAGTATAAATAAAGGATTCTATCACTTCATTTGTTCACTCACTCATCCACTCATCAAGTGCACAATTTTGATAGCTTCATTTGGGAGAAGAATAAAGAGAGGCGCATTGCTCAGTGTTGGATATTCTCTAGTGTTTTGGTTTATTGTCTTGGAATTGTATTGGCTATCTATATTAAGGAAGTTTTTGTTGGGTTTTCTCCCCCATGAGGCTTTCCCAGGATAAATGTTGTGTATCTTGTGATTGTGTTTCTCTCAGTGATCCTACCTATGCTATTGTTATCTAGTAAATTGAAAAGAAACTTAATAGTTTCTCTAAAAATTAACATGGTATTAAAGTTAAGCTGAAGAGAACACCTTTCACTGAATAAGCAAAAATGCCACTATTGTCGTACAAGAAAATTAAGGATTTTATTGAAGATGAATTTCATCCTAAAATTTATCAAGGAAGTGTGCCCTAGCCTAGCGAACTCATTGGCAACTTGAGCACACTTTTCTAGTGGAAAAAAATCTCGAAAAGTGAAACCCTAGTTTTCACTGGTACTAGAATACCAGAAAACCAAAAAACTAGAACCAGTACCAGAAGTACCAGTCCATATTTCCACAAGTCAAATTTGAAAGGGAAAAAAATTGATTTTCTGAAGTCTGACTACACCAACCTACTCGCCTCAGCCAAGTGCATCTCCTGGTAAGTTCAAATTTAATTTCTGAGCACTTTAATTTTTTGGTCATTTTCCTAGCTCCAAGTCAAGATGTCTGCAAACACCAAGCTTGTTGATAAGTTAGAAAGCATGGATAACTTCTGTGCCTAGAAGTATAGGATTACACTCATTCTTTAAGAGATGATATTTCAATATTTATCAAGGAAAATGTACCAGAACCTACAGATGCCACAACTAAAGAAAAGTACCATAAGGATATGGTTAGGGCCAAAAGGATCATTGTAGACTCCATTAAAGATCACTTGATTCCCCAAGTGGCGTCCAAGAAAACTCCAAAAGAAATTTTTGATGCCCTAACCAAGATGTATGAAGGGAATAATATCAATTGGAAGATGAAACTAAGAAACCAACTCAAGAATACAAAGATACAGAAAGGAGAAACTGTACATAACTACTTTTCTAGGGTTTCTCAATTTAAGGAACAACTAGAAGAAATTGGAGACACATTGGATGAATATGAACTCATCTTAACAACTCTTAATGGTCTCACAAGACCTTGGGATGCCTTCATCCAAACTATTTGTGCCGGAAAGGATAAACTACAATTTGACAGTCTTTGGGATGAATGTGTCGAAGAAGAAGCAAGAGTAGCTAACTAAGAAGAAAAAATTTCAAGAGATGAATATCAAGCCCTAGTTGCTCATGCTAAAGGAGGAAAGAGAAGGTATTACTTCAATAAGGAGACCCACCTACATGAGGAATCTCAATCCCCAAAGAAATTCAATAATTCTCATAAAGAATCTCACCCTCCAAGGAGATTCCATAAGTTCCATAAAGGTCAAATAAGAGAAAAGGATTTCTCATCCTATCAATTATACCATTGTGACAAGATGGGACACATTGCTAAGAATTTTCCTTCTAGAAGAGAAGAGTACAAGAAGATAAACAAAAGACACCATGCCCATGAAGTTGAATATGAAGAGCCACCCATGAAGATGATCAAAGAAAATATTGAAGATTGTGTCTTAATATCTTCCCTCTCAGGATAGGTATCACCTGGTGAGGACACTTGGCTCATATAAATTGGTGCTTCCAAGCACATGATAGGTCAGAGAGACCTTCTCTCTATCCTTACAGAAAAGAACTTTCCACAGAAAGTTACACTTGGAGATGATTACCAGTACCCTATCAAAGGAGTGGGAGAGTCCAATTACAAACTTGATTCAGGGACCCCAATGAAGATGAAGGATGTACTATATGTACTAGGTTTGACGAAGAATTTTCTTTCTATCTCAGCTTTAGATAAGAAAGGATTTAGGGTTGCATTTGTAAATGTGTTGAATCTGCACAGAATATATCTAGCTAAACAATAATACACACATTTGTAGAGATAATTGGAGAAATAAGAAGGAGAGAAAGAATGAAAGAATTCTCATTAACCATTGTGAATAATGAATAGTTTACACATGATATAATTTGTATAGATCAATGAGTGCACACTGGAGGTGAACCAATGCACCATGGTGGTAGTCTAGAGTGATCTGGACACACACCAACAGTTACGGGAGTGAACTGCCACCTAGTCTAGTCTCTCAGGCGGTTACAGGAGTGAACTGCCACCTAGTTAAGCTAACTAGTCAACTAGTCTTCAGTTAACTGATTGAACAGAGAGTAGTGAGGAGTTAACTCAGAGAATCAATGGTGATGATACCAATTCATTGTCAAATTAACATGGTGATGATCCCAATGTTTCATGGTGATAAAACCAATGCAGCATCTAAACTCAACTCAACTAGTCAAACTGAAGTGTCAACTGAAAGAGAATATTCTCCAGGTGGAATATTCTCCCCTAAAATATAGGAGACTGGATAATGACTAATTATGACTAATAAACAATGAAAAACCTTAGGAAAAACAATTCTTAGGTGTGTGTGAAGTAACTCCAACACCCCCACTGAACATCACTATGGTGAAAATAAAGAATGGGTCCCGACAACGAGGCCATGTTAGGTACCCAAATACAAAAAATACATTGAAAATAAAGTGAGAAAAGAAGGAAAACCTCATGGGAAACCCCCCCCTCAAGGTACAATGTATGTAAAAAGAAGAACTACAGTTGCTAGGAAGCCGTGTCGTTCACTCCAAGATGACTTCACAGAGAATGAAACTTCTTCTTAGTGAAGGTCTTGGTGAAGATGTCTATCGTCTATTCTGTTGAAGGACAAAAATGTAATTCGATGATCCCCTCGTGTACCAAGTCCCGGATGTAGTGCATGTGGATCTCTATGTGCTTCGTCCTCTGCCTACAAACTGGATCTCTGCAAAACTTCAGAATGCTCTGGTTGTCACACCATATGACGATCGACCGATGAAACTGAATTCCCAACTCAATTAGAAATTGTTGTAGCCACATAGCTTGGATGGTTATGTTAACTACCCCTCTATACTCTGCCGTAGTTGAAGATAGAGCAATGGAAATTTTCTTTTTGTTTGACCAAAATATAGGCCTGGAACCAAGACTAAGTGAGTAACCATATATGGACTTGCGATTAGTGCTATCGCTAGCTCAGTCGGAATCAGTAAACCCAATGAGATCTAGTGTAGAGTCTGTTACATAATGAATCCCAAAGGTGATGGTGCCCTGTATGTATCGAAGGATATGCTTTGCAACTTTCCAATGTAGCTCATGTGGCTTCTGCATGAACTTGGAAACTGCGCCAATTGCATATGAGAGGTCTGGTCTGGAGTGTGTTAGATACAACAAGCTCCCCACTGGCTATCTGTATAGTGTGTTGTCAACCAATGGAGTCTCCCGGCCATCCTCAAGTTTGACTCCTGATAGAAAAGGAGTCAGAGCAAACTTGCAGTCTGTCATGTGAAATATCTCAAGAAGATCTCGTGCATACTTGGTCTAAGACAGTTTGATGCCTGATGCATCCTAATTGATCTCGAGTCCAAGGAAGAAGTGTAGTGGACCCTTGTCTTTCATCAAAAACCTGTCATGTAGAATCCTCTTGACTACAACAATCGCTGAAGTCAAGCAACTGATGATCAACAAATCATCAACATACAGAACTAAAAGTAGAAGTGAATCAACCGTCCTGAGCATGTAGACATTCGGGTTTGATTTACAATGTACAAAATTTTGTGACAATAGGTAGGAGTCCATCTTGGCATACCATTCCCTCGGAGCTTGCATGAGGCCATAAAGTGACTTCTTCAGTCAATAGACCAAAGATGAGTCCCGCATAAATCCTTGGGGTTGCTCCATGTAGATCTCCTCAGAGAGATCACCATGAAGAAATGCATTTTTCACGTCCATTTGATGAACTTCCCATCCCTTGGCTTCCGCAATGTAAGTGCCAATCGTATGGAATCCATCTTCGCTACTGGAGCGAAGGTATCATCATAGTCAATACCATGAACCTACTAAAATCCTTTGGCGACAAGCCTGGATTTGTATCTGCTAATATGTCCATCCGATGTGCTCTTGGTCCTGTAGACCCATCTGCATCTGACAAGTTTCATTCTAGAAGGAAGGGGAACCAAATTCTAAATCTGGTTCTCGAGGAGGGAGTTGTACTCCTCCTGCATGGCAGATTCCCAAAAGGGATTTCCAATAGCCTCACCATAAGACTGTGGATTTGAAGACATAACAAAGAAAATATGCCTGGAGGGAAATGGTTTAGTGGAAGTGAGTGCAATAGGAGGATCCTCAAAATCAAATCGATTCCTCCTAGTGTCGGTTGGATCACCAATGAGATCCCCTGCATCCTAAAGAGTAGTTTGTACCCACTTGGGCCTCTTCTCTGGCTCTGCAACTGCATCTGGATGCTCTAACTCCGCATCCAACTGTACTGACTCTGAATCTGAATCATCTAAGTCCTCTGAATCAGAACTCTTGTCTGAATAAGGGTCGACATGTGCATGCTCATCATCTCGAATAGGTGGAAGAGTGAAGGTGTCTGCATGCGGCTGCTGATGTACATGTGAGACACTCTCCTAGAATTGGGCACTATGCTCAATGATGAGTTGGCCGAGGAAAGATCAATAAGCCTATATCCCTTCACACCGTCAGGGTAGCCAACAAAAATGCACTCATTTCTCTATGGATCAAGTGCCTCCCTCTTTTTAGAGGGAATCTGGGCCCATGTGCATGAACGAAAAATGCGAAAGTGGGTCACTTCCAGTTTGAGGCCGCTCCAAGCCTCATAGGGGGTCTTATCCTTGACAAATCTATGAGGAGATATGTTTTGGATGTATGTTTCACAATTAAGTGCTTCAGCCCATAGTCTTTGTGGTAGTGACTTTTCATCCAGCATGCAATATGTCATCTCCTTTAGAGATCTATTTTTCCACTCAGCAACTCCGTTTTGTTACAGAGTATAGAGAATTGTGTGTTGCAACTTAATCGCTACCTCATGGAAAAGATTATGGATCTCATGATTCACATACTCTCCTTCTTTATCATTTCGGAGGAATTTGATCTTCTTTCCAGATTGTGTCTCAACCAGGGCTTTGAAATCTTCGAGGTGTTGAAAGACCTCAGATTTTTGCCTAAGAAAGTAGATCCATGTAAAACGTGAGAAATTGTCAACAAAAATGAGAAAAAACCTCGCTTTGTTGATCGATGGATGTTGAAAAGGACCCATGAGGTCAATATGGATCAGATCTAAAGGTGCGAAACATCGTTGAGACTTTCCCTTGTCGAATTTCTCTTGAGGGTGTCTCCCGAGAACACATCCCTCACATACTCCCTTGGAGAAATGAATGTTTGGTAGACCATCAACCAATTTTTTCTTGCTAAGTTGTTGCATGTATCTGAAATTTAAATGTCCAAATCTTTTGTTCCATATCCTACTACTTTCATCAGCATGAGTAAGCAGTAAAGCAGAATCAGGTTCAATAAATTCAGAAAATCTATACAATCTAGACAGATGGTTTACCTCACCGGTAGCAACCCTGGAGTTGGTTTTCATGTCATAGATGTCCACAACATTTTTTTTGAATATGAGTTAATTTCTGGTGCCATAATTCATCATCTGATACATGGAGAGAAGGTTGACAGAAAGCTTGGGAACATGCAACACATTCTCGAAACTTTCGTTGGTGAGTTCAATTCTTCCTTTGCCGGTGACTTCGACATAAGAGTTTTCCCCCATCAGAATGAGAGGACCTTTGCATGCATCCAAATAATAATATATTTCTTTTTATGCATCCATGTGATGTGATGCTCCTGAATCAACGATCCAAGCATTGGGAGAGGAGTTGATGGCAATCAAGGCATGGCTAGAATTTCCTTTCTTGGAATTCGAATCTTCTGGCTTCTTCTTCTTGGAACCCTCAGGGATGTGATCTCCAAGTTTGTTTTGCTGAAGTATTTGAGACATCAGATCTATTTGTTTTTGCATGCATGCATATTTTGAATGGAATCCTTTGTGACAGTATGTGCATTTCTCCCCTTTTCTTCCCTTTTCTCCTTTGGATCCAGAGGCATCAGTGAAGGGTTTTGTGTACCCTTCCTTCTTCGGATGTGCATGGGATTTATGTTTATCTTTATCTTTAGATTTATGATATTTTTGGCTGCCATCTTTCACAGTGAGTGCATGTGCTTTTGGGCCTTTGATTTGGCCCATGTTGATGAGTTTGGTTTTCTCTCGTGTCAAGGATTCGATAAATTCCTCAAGAGAAGGCATCTTCCAGGTGGCTTCGAAGGAGAATATGACAGTATCGAATGTGGATATGAATACAAAAAATTCACGACCAATATTGGAGAGAATGGTTAGAACCATTTGTTTCTCTTCCTTTGATTTATCAACCCCGCAAGCTTTGAGTTGCGACAACAAATCCTTGAATTTTGTAAAGAAATCTTGGATATTTTCGAAGCTTTTTGGATCTAATGTGAGAAGCTCCAACTCCAGCATGTGTTCCCTCATCTCATCCTATTTTCCAAATATCCCTTCCAATATGGTCCAGGATTCATTGGGAGTTTTACAGGAAGATACATGAAAAAGGAGATAAGGAGAAATAAGACTACAAATTGTTCCAAGTACCTCATCCATGCAATTTAAATACTTGTATTTTTCTTTGGCTGAAGTTGGTTCTGTATCTGTATTCAAGGTTAACCTGTACAACCCTCTGGTTTAGAGATGTATGGTTGTTTTCTCCTTCCATGAAAAATAGTTGTAAGGTGTAAGAATGAATTATTTTGGGAATCCATCTTTCTGATGTCTTCGATCTTTTGTACCTGCAAAAAGTTTTGGTGTATCTTTTTCTTAGCAGTCCATTGGCTCTGATACCATGTAAATGTGTTGAACCTGCATATAATAGATATATCTAAACAATAATAAACACATTTGCAAATAGAATTGGAGAATGAAGAAGAAGGAGAGATAGAATGAAAGAATTCTCATTAATTGTTGTGAATAATGAATAGTTCACACATGATATACTCTGTATAAATCAATGAGTGCACATTGGAGGTGAAACAATGGGCCATAGTGGTGGTCTAGAGTGATATAGACACACACCAGCAGTTACGGGAGTGAACTTCCACCTAGTCTAGTCTCTCAGGCAGTAACGGGAGTGAACTGCCACCTAGTTGAGTTAACTAGTCAACTAGTCTTCAGTTAACTGACTGAACATAGAGTAGTTGAGTTAACTAATCAATGGTAATGCGCCAGTCTGGTGATGATACCAAGGAAATTTCGAATTAGCATGGTGATGATCCCAATGTTGCATGGTGATAAAACCAACGCAACATCTAAAATCAACTCAACTAGTCAAAAAGAAGTGTCAACTTAAAGAGAATATTGTCCAAGTGGAATATTCTCCCCGAAAATACAGGATACTGGATAATGAATAATTATGACTAATAAACAAGGAAAAACCTTAAGAAAAATAAATCCTAGGTGTGTGTGAAGTAACTCCAACAACATTCATAGATGGTGAAGTTCTCATGTGGCCTAAAGGAAAAACCATAGAAGATGAAATCATTATTAGAACAGAAGAAGGTGGCTTGTATAAACTAAGAGGTCACTTAGAACAAAACTTGATTCATTCCATTGAAATTCCATGTGAACTTTGGCATAGAATACTAGCTCTCATCAACTACAAGGCATTACCAAAAGTGAGAAAGGTAGTTACAGGTCTTTCGGAATTCAAGGTTGACCATGAAGGTGTGTGTAAAGGATGTGTACAAGGAAAGAACATCAAGAAACCTTTACTAAAGAGTGAAAGTAAATCAAAAGGAGTCTTAGAGATCATCGACTCAGACATATGTGGCCCAATTCCATCAACCTCCATTAATGGGTATCTATACTATGTATCATTTATTGATGACTATTCTCACAAGACTTGGGTTTACTTCTTAAAATCAAAAGATGAAATGTTTGGGAAATTCAAGGAATTAAAATCCTTGATAGAGAATCTCTCTAAAAGAAAGATCAAGATACTCAGGTCATATAATGGAGGAGAATACACCTCAAAATAATTTGTAAGATTTTGCAGAGATGCTGGGATTAAGAGGGAGATCACCACTCCCTACAATCCTCAACAAAATGGTGTAGCAAGAAGGAATAACAGAACTACAAAGGAAGTAGTGAAGACTATGATCCATGATCAAGATCTTCCAATGCACTTATGGGTATAAGAAACAAGAGTACAAAACATATTATCCCATAGTTCACTTGGGTTCAAAACCCCTAAAGAAATGTTCTTCGGAAAAAATCCAAAAGTAAGCCATCTAAAGATATTTGGCTACCCATTGTTTGTACACATTCTGAAGGAGAAGAGAACTATGTTGGACCCTTCAGAAAATAAGAGAATATTTATTGGATATTGTGAGGTCTCCAAGGCCTTCATAATGTATATACCATGTTTATTAATTGGGTTGGTTGTCATTGATGTCAACCCTTGAAGAAAGTCTGGTAGCGAATTCCGGTAGCACAATGGTTTGGGTAATGGACCCAAGTTTGTTTGATGGATAATGGTATGAGTTTTGATATATTTGTAGGTAATACTATTCCATATGGATAGTATATGTCATTCCATTTCTGGTGCTATGTGGAACGTCACATAACTCCTCACAGTTAGAGAGTTATGGCCATGTGAAGTTGGAGAAAGGTTTGGGTAATAGATCCAAGTTTGTTTGATGGATAATGGTATGAGTTTTGATATATTTGTAGGTAAGAATATTATATATGGATAGTACATGTCATTCCATTTCCAGTGGTATGTGGAACGTCACATAACTCCTCACGGTTAGAGATTTATGACCATGTGAAGTTGGAGAACCCTCATGAGTCATCTAGAAGCCCCAAAAGGTCAAAGTAGTCAAAGTGGTTTAAGAGATTTTAGAAGGTAAATAATAAAGTGAAGAAATGAGTGTACTATAATTCAAAGTGAATACAAAATAAATTATTTAAATAATAAAGTTAATGGAGAAATTACTAAGTTGACAAGTGGTTAGAAGTGGGTTAACCCTAAAA
>ML778157.1:975593-1013035 GCA_009831015.1 Picea engelmannii
TATTTAAATAATAAAGTTAATGGAGAAATTACTAAGTTGACAAGTGGTTAGAAGTGGGTTAACCCTAAAATAAGGAAAGTGGGTTAAGATGGTTAAAAGGTAACCCCTTGAGGAAGCTACATGAAAGTATAAATAAGAGGAAATACTCTCTCATTTTAAACACACTTGAGCATATTAAATATCTACAGGTGACTGAGGTAACCAAAGGATATCTAAGCCGAATTTCAGAGGGAAGGTGAAGTAAAGAAGGCCGAAATTCAAGGGAGGATAAATTCTTTTGATGATGCTTTCTAATGTATGTTATTCATAGGTCATCTCACCATTTTCACAATAATATTTTTTCTATAATCATTCAGACTGTGAAATTGGGAGGCCATTGAGGAAACACATCCAAGTAGCTATAATACCAATTTCAGCTTATGGGTTGTTGTATTTTTGGAGTTACATGCCATGGAAAATAGGGTTTGGGGCTAGTCCTAAAACTATTATAACACATGTGTTTCAGGTACAAACGTCATAAATTCTTCATAACAGATCCAAATTCACTAAGGCCAAATGTATTTGTTATAGTACATTCTATAGTATTCATTGTACAATTTTCAGATCCATACAACAAATATTACGTGCGGGGCACACTCTACAATTTCGCTCTCTAGAGTAAGCCAAAATTCAACAAGGTATGTCATTTTTGCTATAAATCCTTTTCTGGGAGGTTCCAAATAGTAAAATATGGAGAAATTTCATAAAATACACTGAAGAACGTTGTGTACCATTTTCAGATCTTTATTCATTACAACTACATAGTTATGATTATTGCAAGTTAGGGTTGTTGACTAATCCAAAATTACTCATGTGAGACTACAGTAAAGTTTGATAAAATGCTAGTCTCTTGTTGTTAAAGTTAAGGAAGGTTTTTAGGTGTGTGATCATATACACCAGCTCTATTACAAATTTACAAATCATATTTGGATGATAAAATTGATGAGGGATTTTGTTTGGGGTATGTTACAGATAGAGGTTGTATAACGTTGAGGTTCTGGTACATGGTTTGATGTAATGGTTTATGGTATTTGGTTATGGATAGCGTGATGTATTTCTAGAGAAATTTTGATGGTTATATTGGTATATGTATTTGATATATGGTTGAGGTACATGTTGGGTACATGGTTGAGACAAGTAGTTAATGAGTCGGCACATACATGAGGTGTATAGTTGATGATGTTGGTACATCTTGATGAGTCATAGTTGATGAGTAGTTGATACATGATTGGTACATACTTGGTACATGGTTAGAGGCACTTGTTAGTAGTATCGTTGACACATGGTTTATGGATGATATAACATACTTGTATTGGTATATTATTAGAAACACATATTGATTTTGGTGATGATTATGAGTTGTTGTGTTATGCTTGGTTGATGCACATCTTTGAGAGTTGTCTGGGTGATTGATCTTGGTGAGTAGATCTGATTTGGTTGATAATATTGATGAGACAAGTTGTTGTGATAGGTTGTTTGGACAGGTTGTTGTGACATGTTATTTGTACAGGTTTGAGGCATGGTTGTTTCACTTGTGCATGGTAAAGGTTGAGGTACAGGTTGGTGCATGGTTGATGCACTTGTTAATGGTACATGTTTATTACAGGTTTTTTGGTACAAGTTGGTGCATGGTTGATGTGCTTTCTTATGGTACAGGTTGATTACACGTTGAGGTATAGGTTGGCACATGGTTGATGCATTGTTTTATGGAATAGGTTGAGGTACATGTTGATGCATGGTTGATGTCTAGTTCAGGTTATTGGTATAGGTTGTTTAGCTGTAGGTCAGTGGTACAGGTTGTTACAGTGGTATATCTCACAGTGATAGTGTGACAGTGTTTCCATTATTCTACATCTATGTCAGGACGGTTGGTCTGGGCAAGGACATGTGGCTATAGCCACCTTCTGGTTGTATCCCGAGAACATAGGGGGTCGTAGCCTCCTTCTGGTTGTAGCCAGACAATTGGGGAGTTGGAGCTTCCCTCAGGTTGTAGCCTGAGAAATTAGGGGGTTGAAGCCTCCTTCCAGTTGTATATTGAAAACAAAGGAATTTTGTGCTTCCAATGAATGTAATTCTTAAATACATATAAGAAAAATCATTCCATGGTTTTCTCCCGCTTTGGGTTTCCATGTAAAAAAATTGGTGTACTGTGTATGTGTATGATTGCTCATTTGTTCATTGTTTATTTTCTCTGGAAATATTGGATTATAATGCTACATTGATATAACACAATAAAAATGATTGTGTTTCTTTATTACTGATTCACCCCCCCCTCTCAGTAATACAACAATTGGTATCAGAGCCAATTCCTTCAGGAAACAATTTAACCACTGGAAGGAGATCATGGATTATTATGAAAATGGAGTACCACTGTTTAATGGTTAGAATGGTTTAAAGTATGAGATATGGAGCATAAGGACAAAAGTATTTTTACAGGCACAAGGACATTATATTTGTCTATCAGTTATTACAAGATATGATAGTTCAAAAAGGGAAAATACCACACTCTAGAAGGAATTGAAGAAGAATAACATGATAGCAATGGATTTCATCTAGGAAGGATTACCTAATCCAATAAGAGAAAATGTTGGTAAATGTTTACCAGCCAAAGAACTTTGGGATAAGTTACATGACATATATTCTTCACCCATCACAGATTCAGAAAATGCCAAAGAAGATGTAGGTTCAAATCAAGAAGAAATATGTTCACCATGTCAAACATATTTATAAGATGAAGAGTACATAATCAACAGAGGTATGTTGTTTTTATTTAATTGTGAAAAACACAAACATATTGAAAAAGAATTCAATGAATGAAATGAGATAGAAAAACAAATTGAAAAGAAAGACAATTATGAGGTAGAATTGATTAGTGATTTAGATGAAATAAGAGAAGAAAACAAGTCAATCAAGAAAGAATTGATGAAACAAAAGGAATGTGTTCACATTTTTGAAGAATCCCAACAGATCATCGAGAACTTAAGAACTCAGCTAGAAGAAGCCAAAAAGATCGAAGAAAACCTTGAATATAAAAAGCAGTGTTTGGAAGCCAACATAGCAACACAGAAGGAATAAACAAAAATGAGAGAGAAGAAATTGACAGACCATCTTAAGGAAATAACTAACAATCTAAACCAACTTGAGTCAAAGTTTGGTTAAGAAGAGAAAGTACTTGAAGAATAAATAATCACCTTAAAAATTCATCTTGAAGAGGCGAAGAGAACAAAAGAATTCATGAAGTCTCAGATATTAAAGAAAGAAGAAGAGGTTGAGAAGCTTGAAGAAGAAGTTTTCACATTGAGAAGAAAAATTGTCAAGCTCAAAAAGAAAGTTGAAGAGACAGAAACATCCACGTCATTTATAGAGAATGAAGAGAAGCACTCTAGGTTGCTAGAAAAGAAGAATGAATAAAATATAAAGAGTTATGCAGCAGTACTCAAAAGAAGGAATCATGGTCAACCATAATCTAAGAAAACTATTGAAGATACATCGCCAATAAGACCATCTGTGTTCAAGCCACAAAGAAGCTTCAATTATGATCATGATTAGTCAAGGTAGAAATTCAGAAGGACTACACAAAAAATAAGATCATTCACTCCCAGGTATGTGTTGGGCTCTAAAGATGTCCTAAAACAACCTTAGTTTAATGTTAATTTATCAACCGAGGATTCATCTTTTCTTTCAAAAATATCAGTAGAGTCTATGCAAATATTATAGAGGTCAAAATCGTGTAGTTAAAGAAAATCTGAGTTTATCAACAATCAAGTTCCTCACACATCCATGAAAACTCTGAAACTAAGATCTTACTTAACATAATTGAAATATGATTAATAACATGTTGTGAATTAAAGGCATTAACTAATTTACTGAATTCATCTAGGTAAGAAACAATAATTTAATCTCTGAAAGCACTTAATAAACACTTAATGAACCAATCTACCAATGACTATTTAACCTGCTAGAAAGGAACAACGAACTACTGTAGAAATAAGAAGGAAAAACAAATGTGACTTTAAGCAAAAGGAACAACAATGGTACATTTAATAAAAGGAACAATGTATGCGAAAATGAGAGGAACTCTTCAAGCAATGAACTAATAGAAATGGGAAATGGAACAACAATCGGCAACATGCAAAAGAAACATCTATCCTCTGTAATTAAATAGCATAACCAATTTATGAAAACATCAACACACTAACACATCTATCTTAACTGTTTCAAAGAGATTTATATCACAGAACTGAAATCAAATTGATACGATTAAAGATTGAGACAATAACTCCTTTCAACTGGGCCCACTGCCTTCAGAAGTATTGCTACTAGAAACTCAATATGCAAAGATGGTAAAAACGCTCAAGGTTTTCGTTAAATTCATAACTGGTAAAACATTTACAATACACTGCTTGTACAGAGCAATTCAGAGATTTGAATGCTTAGATAAATTTCTTGGTTGTTTCTCTGTGGTTCATTGCCCTCTATATATTACAATGATGTGGTAAATTAAGCTATCATGAGTATCGAGAGATCCTTAGGATTTCTTTTACTATTTATAAAGATTACAAAATAGAGATTCAATCTTCCTCAAAATTGCTTTGGGCATGATTTCCTTGACCTCCAACAGTTTACGCATCTCCATAATCTTCTTAGCTATCTTGAGTTTAGCCAAAATTGTCCATTTCTGCAATAAAATCAAACAATTCAAACCAAAATTCAAAGATTATCTAATATCACTCAATAATATTTCTAGAAGACCTTTTAATCATTTTATTTCCTAATTATCTCTAATTAATAGAAAATTCAATAAAAATTATATCATAGACCATGGTTATAAGGAGGATATTTGTACCTTTTTCTCAACTCAACATACCCCCCAACTTACCTTCTTGCATGTCCTCATGAAAGAAATTTTTTTACATGTAAAACAATGATGTTGAAGGGAGGGGAGGTATTTTCTCCAGGTATTCTCAACCCATTCTTACTTCTAATCTTGTCAAAAGAAACTTCTTCCTCCTTATGAATCTCATAATTACTCTGGTAACCCTCTGGAGGATACCAAATAATAGGAGGACTATATCTGCACCCAATCCAGGAAGGCCCTTCATCCAGGATCATTCTGGCATACCTCTCCAACTCGAAAGTAGTTGCATGAAAGTTTTTGAAACCAAAGGGTTCCCTATTCTTGACTGCATTCGGGGAGACATCCCATCTTAGTTTGGAAGAAGAAATAACTTCTTCTTTAAGCTCCCTAAAATACGATCGACCTGAATGTACAACCTATCGGTGGATAGGAGCTAAATATTCTATAACCTTCTCCTTTTCATGAATGTTTTGTGTTGCATAATGGTTGCAAAGGATTTAGGAGGTTCCCCTCTGATCCAGAGGTCCAAACCAGTCTCCCTTTTCATGAAACCCTTGTGTGAATTAGCCCACCTGGTTTGGTTCTTGGTAAAAGACAAGAATGCTTGAAACAGTATGTCCCCAATGAAAGGATTATGGTTCTCTTTTCTGTTTTCTCCCAAGATGAAGTTATGAAGGTATAACTCACACAGAAAGTATTGCACTCCTTCTTGTTCTATAAAGCGTGAAACAAAATCAGAAATAGTGGTGAACTCAAAAGGTTTGCCTGCTCTAATAGCTTTTATCCTTAGCAACAAATAACTTTCTAATAAAAACAAGGTGTAATTAGTGGAAGGAGCCCTGCAATCTACTATATCAGAATAATCGGAGAAAATCTCTTTGATTTGCTCCAAAGATTTTTGTAATTGGACCTGTACTTTCTTCACCTTCCCTTGAACTCTGTTGAGCTCTTCAAAAGTCTCGTTCTATGTTGCTAACATGGATTTAAGTTGTTTGACAACTTTATGATGCTCTGCCATGGCTACCATCTCCTCTCTGCTTTGAGGAAGGGCTTGTTGGGATTGCATCAGTTTTGCCTCCAACTTGCTAATAATAGAATGTTGTCCAGGGGACTGAAATGCTTCCTCAATCTGAACAAATGTCTCTTTTTTTGCTGGGGCATCTGTCTGATTTCCTATTTCATGTGTTTCCACGTGAACAAGGAAATCTATAGGAAGTATTTCTTCAATTTGAACAACTGCTTCTTCTACTGCTGGAATCTCTGTTTGAGTTTCCATTTCATGTGTTTCCAAAGGAAATATTTATTCATTTTGAACAATTGCTTCCTCTACTGCTGAAATCTCTGTTTGAGTTTCCATTTCATGTGTTTCCAAAGGAAACACTTGTTCATTTTGAACAACTACTTCCTCTGCTGTTGGAATCTCTGTTTGAGTTTCCATTTCTGTTGTTTCTACAAGGGCATGCAACTCTGTCTATGTTCCAACAAAATTTGTGTGGACTGTTCTTTTGGGGAATGGATTTCTCCCTTATATTCTAGGCCTCTTGGATTTCTTTTTCTCATGGGCCTTGTCAGTTTGCTCCAGCTACTTCCTTAGTTCTCTAATTATTTCTTTTAGTCTGCCAACTTTTTGTTTTAAGACTTTTATTCTTTTAACCTTCTTCCTCAATATCTTGTTTTCTTGTTTCAATTTTTTGATTTTGTTGTGGCCTTTGCCTTCTGTTTTATGTTTATGAGGAATTTCAAGGTCTTCTCTACCTTGATCAACTGGTGACTACTCCCATGTTTCTTCCAAGTGCTCTGTTTGTTTTAAAGGACTATTTACCTCAATGTGAGTTTTTGGTTGTTTTGTTCTTTCAGTATATGGCATCTCCATATAAGGAAGGTCTAAGGCAGGGTTTGAATGGGAAGAAGTTGGTAAAGAATTGTCTGTGTTTGAAAATTGATGTCCCTAGACTTCCCAGTACTTGAGCCATCTCTACTTCATAAATTTTGAAGAATTTTTCTATAACGTTTCCAAGTGATGGTTGCTCTATCTATGCATTTCCCTCAGTGTTTTCTTGTGAGGGTTGTTCTGTCTGTACATGTTCCTGAATGTTTTCCTATAAGGGTTTTTCTGTCTATACCATTTCCTGAGTTTCTTTAGGTTGTACTATCCTTTTACTACTTCTTATTTTCATAGTGGATGTTTCAAGAACACGAATTGTTCTTTTTCTCTTCTTCTTTGATGTTTCTTCCTGTGTGGTCTGAGTTTCTTCCAGCTGGATGGGGTCTCCCTCAATTTTAGGATGGAGTAATGGAATTTACATTTGGGCATTGTCTCCTCCTACCTAGGATGCCTCCATTTCAGGTTGGGGTAATGGAAGTTCCATTTGGGCATTGTCTCCCCCTTCCTAGGCTACCTCAATCCCCTGTGGGGGGTTTTCATGGTGCATTTCAGGTTGTTCAATTTGTAAGGGCTCAATGAAATATCCCCACGTGATTTGATTTTGGCTCAATGCCCTGTTTACTATTATTTTTACTAATCCATGGTGACTAATTATATTGACAGGGTCTTTGGCCTTCTGGGTCCTTTTAGCAACTTCATGTAACATGGAATTTAGAAAAATTGACAAATTTATTACTAACCTTTGTTTAAGTGCTGCTAACAATTTGAGGTGGCACGGTCTCACCACATCAAATCTCCCATCACACATGATATACTTCTAAATTACTTCAGCTAGCTCCCTCCATGGATCTTTAAGAGCAGCGGAGTTGAGTCCTTTTCCTTTTTTATCGAGTTCTTGGTTCTACGAAGGATTTTGTAGCCTCCTTGAGTTTTGTATACTTCCTTGTCCATTGTATGCCTTTATTGCGGAGGCCTGTTACCTCCGCTATAATTTCTGCAATGACCAGAAATTGTATGTCTCGAATCAACGAGACTCCCCCTTGTAAATTCTGGAAGAATGCTAGTGTGATGTTTACATCATATCCCTGCAATCTGTTGAAATATTGTGTCCACCCCAAATGATGTAAAATTTCCCTTTTCTGGTCAGTTACCTACAACAATGTGGGTTCTCGGCGTACACTTCGGCTGCCCATGTCTTTTGTAATAAAATGAGAAGAACTATTGTTCTTGGTTTCAACTTAGTTAAACTAGCTTTGGAGGAAATATTACCATAAATAATAAATATCACAGAGAAAAAAATGTATATAAAAATGTTAGTTTTCCCATTTATTGCAATCATTATGATCTATTGGTAAATGTGCAGAGTATCTTCCCCTTAATTAATGAAGAGGTCGACCTCGACCATCGACATGTGTGAGTGTAATGATGGTAAGCATTTCAGGTGAGAGGTAATAACTATGTCGCTGCCGCTGGGAGAACAATCATTGGTAATTTTCAAAAGCACGTTAATAGTAATCATAAACAATAATCACTCTTTCATGGGAAATACAAATTTACATACCTATTTTCAAAAAACATTTAAGGAAAAATATTCTGAGTAAATTAAATTTGTTCACGTGTTTAGAAATATTCCACATGTCATAACCCTTTTACTTTTCCTTGTTATTGGATATAACCAGAATGATAGCCTCTTTGTTAGGAAAGGAAGTCTAGGAACACAAAAAAAAACCTTGGCGTATTTAAGGTAAACTTCCATAACAAAGGCAGAGCCACTACTGCCAGTAGGCGTCCTTGGCGTATTTAAGGTAAACTTCCATAACACAGGCAGAGCCACTGTTGCCAGTAGGCGTCCATAGCCTCGACAGGGTTGTTTTTTAACTCATAGATGAGCCTGTATCCTTAATAAATAATTTGAATCATATTTTCCCAAAAATACCACTATCTTGGTTTGGTAGCCATATAATGATAATGCCACTCACTAGCTTGTAACCTAAGTGGACAAGTCGGCTCGTGGTGAGACCTCTTTTCCTTTGACCAAAAAAATGTCAATGGCCATTGCCCTGGTGTGGTAGCCATGGTGGGAATGTCACTTAAGTTATTATCTTATGATCATGGTAGGTTGGCTCGTGATGAGACCCCCTATCCCTTATGGGAGAAGTTTATTACTTATATTTAATTTTTGTTTTCATTGTTTTTTTTTTTTTGTAGGCTCTATTAAGGGGGGCTCATCTACTCCTTAAGAGTGAGGGATGGCATAAGAAGTGTAAGAATGCCAAGAAAAATGTGATTTAGACTCCTTATTATGATATGAAGGAAAATTATCATTCAAGTATATGTATATATATAGGGGAAAGAAACAAATTATGGTGGTTAAGTATTATGAACAATATTTAAGATAATTCAAATAAATTAATCCAAAAACAATTCAATAAGGTATGCTATATAGTCCATAAAAAAATGACAAATCATTACTATGATAATTAGAAGTGGTGTTGGTGAAAATTAATTAGTGAAGGTCATACCCAAAGGAGTGGATAATGTATCAACAACATGTTGTGTTCATAAAAAGTCATGACTTTCAAGGGAAATGAACAACAATAAGGAAAAACTACAGAAATGAACAACAATTGTTCCTTTCGAATGAACAACGCAACCCAAAAAAAAGGAATGAAAATCGCAATAAAGGGGACGCCAGCTGTTACATTCGACCGAACAACACTACCCTCAAAGGGAACAACAATCGTACCAAGGGAACGACAATCACAACAAAAGAAATGGTAGTTGTGATAGAGGAAGGACAGTCGTTACTTTCAAATGAATGACAGTACCTGCAAAAGGAACATTACTAATACCAAGGGAACGACAGTTGTTCCTTTCAATTGGATGATACTTCTTGCAAAGGGAACACGAATCTCATGAAGGGAACAATGGTTGTTTCAAATGAACGAAAACTATACGAAAATGGAACATCAATCGCATGAAGAGAACGACAACGATGATGTTCAATTTTTTTATTTTTTTTAACGATCTAATTAAGTGATTGGAAACCTCCCGTAGACATTGTTGTTTTAGATAAATTTAGGATTTATTAGTCATCAACTAAATTCATTCAATTTTTATGGGTAGATTTGATCAAAGTATTGGATGGTTTGTTAGTGTCATACATTCGTTTCCTATTTATTACAACTGCACATTATTTTAGTGCAGCCACCCGAACTTTTTGTTGCTTGAACATGACATATTCATTTCCTGTGTAAAGAAAGGTTTATATTCGATGGATTTTTCAAAGTGAGATAGGAGCAATTTGAAGGTTGAATAGGGAACAAAAAAGAGTGCTAATTATATTCATTACATCATCTTTTATGGTTTTTGTTTTCCCAATTTTCTTGATAGTGACTTTCCTAAGAAGTAAAAACTAAAAATCAATCAAATATGTAAAGAAAAATATATACAATATGTACAGTGCTGAAAAAAAACATGATTTTATGAAGTTGAAGCTATTGGGTTACCTTCCCAACCAGGTAAAATATGAATAGTGGGGTCCTTACTTCTTGGAAAAAGGATTCTTTTGAAAGTGATTCATGGTAGAGTTGTAGTTGGTGTCCATTTACCAAAAAGGGAGAACTAGACCCGCCGATGGTAACTAAAGTGACAGTGCCATTATCATGAAATTCGTTGATTTCATACTGTCCCAACCACCTTGTCTGTAATTTTCCATGAAAATACTAAAATCTAGAATCATAGAGAAGCACCCAATCACCTTTCTGGAAGGATTTCTTCTTGATATGTTTATCGTATCAGCTAGCTCTCTGTTGCTAAATAACAGCTATTCGTTGCAGGGTGAACATCCGTGCTTCATCTAGTTCATTGAGTTGTTTCAAGCATTGTGTATGTGCCTCTATAAGATCCAGTCCAATTTGCTGGGCCATTTTTAGAGTATTGATCTCAAATTCAATTGGAAAGATAGGTTCTTTGCCATGGACTAGATGATAAGGTGAGTAGCCAGTAGTGTTACGCCATGTTGTGTGGTAGGACCATAAGGCATTTAGAAGCTTAGCTGCCCAATTCTAACGGTTAGTTGAGATTGTCTTTGTCAAAATTGACTCTAAGACTTTATTGGTACTTTCTACTTGTATGTTTTCCTGTGGGTGGTATGGGGAAGTAACTCTATGTTTAATATGATAATTTCATAGAGTGGTTGTGATCCTATGTGCTGTAAATTGTGACCCTCCATCAATGATCATTTCCCTGGGTAATCCATAGCATACAAATAATTCAAAGAGAAACTTAATGACTCCTTCCTCCGTTGCATTTGACAAGGCTACTGCCTCTACCCATTTGGTCATATAGTCTGTTGCAACTAATATATAGGCCTTCTGATTTGATTTTGGGTTGAAGGGGCCAACAAAGTCCAATGCCCATATCCCAAAAGGTTGTGCCACCACTTCTACTTGTAGGGGCATTTCATCAGCTTGGCCTAGTCGACCATCCTCTGACAATTGTTGCAGGCATGGACATATTTCTTTGCATCTTTGAATATTGAGGGCCAATAGTAGCCCATCTATAAAATGTTATGCCCAGTTCGGCGGTCTGCAAAATGTTTGCCATAGGTCTCATCATGACCCGCATTCAATACATCATAAATTTCATCATCTCTTACACATCTTCGGATGTGGAGGTCAGCCCCTGTGTGGAAAATATATCCACCAATCCAGGTGAACCGTGCACTACGCTGGACGATCAGTTTCCTTTCTATCGATGATAGGTGTGCTAGTAGTTTCCCAGCTGCTAGATAACTCACCATATCAATGTATCATAGTGTCTTAATAGTGACAATGATTAGGTGTTCGTCTAGAAATTTGTCTTCAACTGTCAAAGAGTCATCTGTTTTGGGCACGCAAGACAAGAAATCTACAACGAGATTCTCTTCTGGACCGATCCTTGATGGTGATGTTGAATTCCTACAAAAGAAATGACAAATGAGTAACCTTTCCATTAGTAATTGGCTTGTTAGCTAAATATTTAATAACAGAATGATTAGTATATAGAATAAATGGATAGCCTATTATATAGTGGCAAAATTTATTAATAACATGTATAACGACTAAAAATTCTTTTTTGGTTACTGTATAATTTAATTCAACGGGAGTAAGATTTTTGCTAATAAAATAGATAGTATAAGGTTTTTTGTCTTCTTCATGTCCAAGGACAACACCTATGGTGATATCTGATGCATCTGTTGAGATGTGGAATGGTATTTTGCAGTTTGGTCCTCTTAGCACCGGTGTTGTTGAAACCAGCCTTTTAAGTTCTACGAAAGCAACATCACACTTGTTAGACCACTGAAATTATACATTACCAGTTAAAGAATGTAAATGTGTCACTGTTCTTGAAAAGTTTTCTATGAATCTACGATAGTATCCTGCAGTGCCCAGGAAACTACATACCTCAGTTTGTGTACAAGGTGTAGGCAGGTTAAGGATTACCTCTATTTTTGTTGGGTCTACCTTGATTCCATCTGTAGAGACATAGTTTCCTAGTACCACACCTTCGATCATCATCATATAACATTTTTCATGACTCAAAAATAGCTTGGTAGCAATGCATAGTTCTAGTATCTTCTCCAAATTGCTCAAAGCTTGATCAAAATCAGTGCCATAAGGGGTAAAATCGTCCATGTAAACTTCAATTCCTTCATTAATCAAATAAGAAAATATGCTTAAAATGGCTCTCTGGAATGTAGTTGGAGAATTACATAATCCAAAGGGAAATACTCTATATGAAAAGGTACCCTAGGGACATGTAAATGTAGTTTTATCTTGGTCCTCTGGAGCAATTTGAATCTGATTATAACCGCTAAAGCCATCTAGGTAGGAGAAACACTTCTTCCCTACTAAAGTATCAAGGAATTGATCAATAAAAGGTAGGGGAAAGTTGTCCTTCTGGGTAGCTTTATTGAGTTCTTTGTAGTCTACACAGATCCGCCACTTTCCATTTTTCTTGAGGACAATTACCAGTGGAGAAACCCACCAACTGTCTGAAATAGGATATATGAAATCTACATCCAACAGTTTTTGTAATTCTTCTTTAACAATGTACCTAAGATGAGGATTCAATATTCATTGGGGTTGTCAGATGGGTCAAGCATCTTTCTCAATATAAATATGATGTGTGCAGAGTTGGGGATCAATGCCCTTCATGTTAGGATACTCCCACGCAAAATCCTGCTGATGTTTAGAAAGGATCTGAATCAATTTTTGTTGTTTTTGCACATTTAGATTGGCATTAATATTCAGAAACCTCCCTGGTGCGATTTCAACTGATACGTTGTTATGGACAACAGTAGTAGGAATTTGTTTCTCCATCAATTCTTCCATAGGATCTCCCTGTGCTTCATTATCTAAAACAACTTTTATCATTTGACATGTTGGGTTGCTTATAATGGCTGGGTTGTTAATGAAGCTACTGATCACATCATCTTCTAGTTGGTTCTTGAGTCTAAGATCTTCTTCCAGTGTGAGAGGAGATCATATATTCTTTTCTGGATATCTAGGTAGTGGGAACTGCTGATGTATGATAGGAATACTTGGTTTAGCTGGAGGATACATGATGAGGATATTTGTAGCATTTCCTCTAGCAATGTTCATGTTTCCTGTGTGACATCCTATGTATGCATATTCTGTTGTGAGCCATGGTTTTCCCAATATCAATGGGTGTCCATCGTGTCTACTTCTTGGGTTGATAACTAGGAAATCAGCAGGCTATTCCCAAGAGTCAACCAAAATTACTACATCTTGTCATGTGTTGACTGGTTTAACCATTGATCTATCAGCCAATTGTAACATAATTGAAGTAGGTTCGAAGGAGGTGATACCCAGGGCGTTACAGGTTTCAATGGTTAGAATATTGATGGTTGCCCCAAAATCTACTAGTGTATTTGGAAAAGAACAACCCTGTATCTAAACTGTTACAATGGGATTCCTTGGGTATGCATACTTGACCGACTCCTTCTTTCCTAGAATAAGATCAGATAAATCTCCTACTACGTGAACAATTGATGGATTCTTGGATTTCCTAACAAGCTTCTTCCCACATATTTCTTTAATCATTTTTGCATAAATTGGGATGTCTTGCAGAGCATGTAGGAGTGGGATATTAACATATAGATTGTTTAGTTCCCCGACGATATCAAAATTAGGATATATAGTTGGTTTAGTTATCATTATCCCCTCGGGGAATGAAGGGGAGGGGGGGGGGGAGGGGGGAGGAATTACATTTTCATCAGAATTTTGTTGCTTGGCTGTGTTTCTCCCCTATTCTTCTTCTTTTGTTATGACCACAATTGATGGTTTTATTGTTAGTTGTATATTATTCTCATTCTCCTACTCTTGATGAATATCACTTTCTTCAGGAGAAATTATATGCTTGGACCTCAACTGGAGTTCATTGCATCCTATTGTCTTGATTTCCCCGTCCAAATTCTCAACAATCTGCACGAGTTGGGCTGGCCTATTATTAGGATTTGGGTTTGTTTGAGCTGGTAATTGAGGGTGCATTTGAGGTTGAGGGTTCTGGGGTAATTGAAGTGGAGCTTGTAAAGTGGGTTGAGGAGCCATCCCCATGGGTTGATTAGTATTTCCCATGGGGAACTGCTTGTTTTGATTCCAATTGGGCGATTGGGAAGTTGTGTTAGTCCACTGTGAAGGATAGGGGTTGTTGTTTGAATTCTGCCAAGATGGGGTAGGGTATTGCCAGTTAGGCTAGGTGGGATTTGCAACTGGTTGATTTGTCCAAGCTAGATTTGCAGCTGGTTGATTTGGCCAAGTGGGATTTGCAGCTAGATATTGCTGGGACTGCCAAGTGGGGTTAGAAAATGGTTGGCCCTGCCACGTGTTTCGAGAATTTTTCTGTTAATTATACTACCCAGAAAAGAAAGAAAAGGGATCTCGTAGCGTACTTGGGGGACGAGCCTGCCATTGGCGACACTAGGCCATCAAATATACCGTTTTTGTTTCCTCTTTAAAGACAAATTTTAGTCCTGTGAGCGATGGACATTGCTCTGTTGCATGGTCTTTGGCATAGATGGCGCAAACCTGAACCACATCCAAAGGGCATTCCCTCAGACCATGTTTCTTTCTACATCAATGGAAAAATATGGCCAAGGTCTGTTCTTCTTCTGCTTGTTTCTGTTTAGCCTGCAAAACATCCAATTGTGTAGTCAGAGTACTCAAAATGTCAGTTTTGAAATTTTCTAAAAGATTACCAACTTCTGCTCGAGTGACACCCCCGCTAGAAATGTTGTTATTTCTGGTGAGGGGAGCCCGCATTCCTGATCTAGTTTGTGTACTTCCACATGAGCACCTGATGCATAATTGGATAATATTATCATAAGTCTCTTAATAAATATCACCTTTCCCCATTAAATTCAATGTGTCTACCCGTTCATCTTTCATACCTTTTATCAGAGTGGCCTTAAGTACCTCACTTGGTAGTGTACTATAAGGTGATCTTTGCAAGATATACTGAAACCTTTCAACATATTCTTCTAGTGTCTCATTTTCTTTTGCAGTAATTTGAAAGATTTCATCTTTTAAATCCCTGGTTCTATAGTAGTCTTGATATTTTTTAAGGAAGGTCTGTTTCATTTCATCCCATGATTTTATAGTTCCTCCTCCTAATCCCACAAACCATCACAAAACTACTCATTTCAAAGTGGAAGGGAACAACTTCAGTTGCTGGGGTTTAGAGGTGACATCATAACCTCTACACAGGACATAAAATTTGAATAAGAATGCATCAGTGTCCTCTGAGATCAATCCATGAAAGGTTGGAAGATTCTGCAGTGGGATGGATTTCATTGGGGCATTGGCAACCAGATCGACTATAGGATATTCCAAAGTGGAATTTTGGGTCCCCAGTTGATTTGGTTGTGCCATTTGGTAAAAAATATGCCAATAATATTCAGGAACCTCTTGGTCTGGGTGTTCTATTCAAGGTGGTTGGTTATTTGGTCCCCTTGGAGTCTTAACTGCGTTGCCTATATCTGGGATTTCAGGTGTTCCTTCTGCTATCAGAATCACAGGAGATCTAGGTTCAGGCGATTGTGGGTTTGCCTTAGCAACTCCATTGGTTTCCCCTTATCCTTCTTCCAAGTTACGAGAATTTTCATCGTCTACAGGACTAAGAGGTGGAGTATGTTTGCTTTGGAAACTTTTCTCAGTCCCTTCAGTTCCACTATGAATTTCAGCATGAGCTGCAGTTGGTGAATTTGCTTCTTGAGGGATTCGGGTGGATCCTTTTCGAGGTGCAACCGAGGCTTGAGTTCATCTTTTCAAATGATTTCATCTATGAAAGTGCTTCTTCCAGGGGGCATCGGGCCCTGGGAGTTTGTAGTTTTTGGTGGGGGTTTTTGGTTTTTTAGGTTCTTTCTTCTTGGTCATACACACTCACACAAAATTTTAAGTACCTATATAACCTCTATGCATCAGCTGAAGGTAGGCATTGGCACAAGCATTTTACTTTTTGCCTACGCATGTTCTTACCTCGTCCTCCATAGATGCAACCTATGCTATCTTTGGCATTCTCCCCTGCAATAGCACCAAAATGTTGGGCTCTAAAGATGTCCTAAAACAACCTTAGTTTAACATTAATTTATCAACCGAGGATTCATCTTTTCTTTCAAGAATATCAACAAAGTCTATGCAGATAGTATAGAGGTCAAAATCGTGTAGTTAAAGAAAATCTGAGTTTATCAACAATCAATTTCTTCACACATCCATGAAAACTCTGGAACTAAGATCTTACTTAACAAAATTGCAATCTGATTAATAACATGTTGTGAATTAAATGCATTAACTAATTTACTTAATTCATCTAGCTAAGAAACAATAATTTAATCTGTGAAAGAACTTAATGAACCAATCTACCAATGACTATTTAACCTGCTAGAAAGGAACAACGAACTATTGTATAATTAAGAAGGAACAACAAATGTGACTTTAAGCAAAAGAAACAACAATTGTGAATTTAATAAAAGTAACAGCGTATGCAAAAATGAGAGAAACTCTTCAAGCGATGAAATAACATAAATGGGAAATAGAACATCAATCAATAACATGCAAATGAAACATCTATCCTCTGTAATTAAATAACATAACCAATTTATGAAAACATCAACACTCATGCATCTATCTTAACTGTTGCAAAGATATTTAAATCACATAACTGGAATCAAATTGATACTATTATATATTGAGATAGTAACTAGTTTCGACTAGGCCCACGGTCTTCAGAAGTACTGCTGCTAGAAACTCAATATGCAAAGATGGTAAAAACGCTTGAGGTTTCCATTACATTCATCACTGGTAAAACATTTAGAATAGATTGCTTGTACAAAGAAATTTAGAGATCGGAATGCTTGGATACATTTCTTGGTTGTTTCTCTGTGGTTCATTGCCCTCTATATATTACAATGATATGGTAAATTAAGCTATCTTGAAGATCGAGAGATCCTTAGGATTTCTCGTACTATTTATAAATATTACAAAATAGAGAGTCAATCTTCCTCAAATCTACTTTGCACCTTCTTTCCTTGACCTCCAACAGTATACACATCTCCATAATCTTCTTAGCTATCTTGCGTTTATCCAAAATTGTAGATTTTTGCAATAAAATCAAACAATTCAAACCGAAATTCAAATATTATCTAATATCACTCAATAATATTTCTAGAATACTTTTTAATCATTTTATTTTCTAATTATCTTTAATTAATAGAAAATTCAATCAAAATTATATCATAAAACATGGTGATATGGAGGATATTTGTACCTTTTTCTCAACTCAACAGTATGAAAATTTCTTTTAATGTCATTGTTTTTATTGTACTAATTTTGGACATAAGGTTGCAGATTGCAGGGATTATAAAAGAAATGTTCAACCAAGAAGTGCCTATGTGGCCACACGTAACATTGAGTGTTACAAATGTCATAACTATGGACACATAGCCACTGATTATAGAATCATGATCGATACTTCCATGAAAGAGAACACTGATATCAGATATAAGAAAGAATGAATAAGAAAATAGGAAGAATATATGAACAAATACCAGGTACCATAGATCATAAGATTGGCAATAAAATGAGATGAACAAAATTCTACAGAGAAAAAGAAAGATGTCAGATACAGAGAGGTTTGGAAAATAATTGAAATGAAGGAAGGACAGGTAAATAAGGAACATGTTTAAGAGATTGTACTTAGAGGAATTATAGTGAAAGATGAATCCATGGACAAAAAGAAAGAAGTCAGAGAGATAATTTTAATGATGAAAATTTATTTTAAAATGTAGAAACTTTCGTGAATCTTATTAATCCTTCATATTCCAACTATAAATGTTTGGTGATATTTTTGTAAAAATATTTAAATTTCTAAGGATTTTATATAGTTTGTATAAAATTTTGGATATTTTTAAGGTAAAATAATTTTATCCTATGTAATTTGGGCAAATAATTTTTAGAATGACGAATCTCTTTTTGTGAAAAAAATGGAAAATTAGCCCATGAGCGAAATTTAGCCCCTAAAATCATCCCTAGCCGGCCTGACTCGGAGCTCAGAGATATAATGAATCTACCAATGGAGATGATGATGAATCTACCAATGAATATGATGATGAATGCACATCAGAGCAAGAATTGTTATGAGCCATCCGACTTAGAGACTCCCAGGTAATATGAATATTAGACAGAGGAGTCTATGCGATAGCTATGATATACCAAAGAACCATCCTTTGGGTATCTTGTAGAGTTTTAGAAGATAGATTCAGAGCATTCAGTTAGCAGAAGTAAAATTTGATAGATTAATCAAGACTTCATGATAGTATAGTGATAAATGGGTTATCATTATGGAGAGTTGCGCAAGTAGAGTCTTGGACATTTTGGATAGAGATGGATTCGTAAAAGCACTTAGCAGGTTTGGACAGATATATGATAGTGGACAAGAGCATGGATTCATATATTGGTTTAGAAAGTGGTTTAGAGACAAAGGAACATTAACATAATGGATGATAATGTTGATTAAGGTTGGTTGTCATTGATGTCAACCCTTGAAGAAATCCCTGTAGCACAAAGGTTTGGGTAATGGACCCAAGATGTTTTGATGTAAATATGACTCATTATTGTTTTTTCATGGTTGATAAGAAGTAAATATGGATGAACTCCAAAGTGGTCCCCTTATGGGGAAAGCCCTCACGGGAAGACGCTTTATGGAGTAAGAGAACTCATGCTTAATTTTGGAATAATGAGATGAAGAAAAGTGAATTTTTCAGGGAAACTATTCTAGTTGGATAGTGCTTGTCATTCCATTTCCGGTGGTATGTAGAACGTCACATAACTCCTCAGGTTAGAGACTTATGACCATGTGAAGTTGGAGAGCCTAGGTTTGGGTAATGGACCCAAGTTTGTTTGATGGATAATGGTATCATTTTTCTATATTTGAAGGTAATACTATTCTATATGGATAGTACATGTCATTCCATTTCTGGTGGTATGTGGAATGCCACATAAATCCTCGCGGTTTGAGAGTTATGGTCTTACGAAGTTGGAGGACCCTCATATGTCATCTAGAAGCCTCAAAAGGTCAAAGTAGTCAAAGTGGTTTAAGAGATTTTAAAAGGTAAATAATAAATTGAAGTGATGAGTTTATTATAATTCAAAGTGAATACAAAATAAATTAATTCAATAATGACTTTAATGGAGAAATTAGAAGTGGGTTAACCCTAAAATAAGGAAAGTGGACAAAGTGACCTAGAAGATGTTTTTAAGGAAGCTACTTGGAGAGTATAAATAAGAGGCAAGGCTCTCTCATTTTAATCACACTTGAGAATATTGAATATCTATAGGTGTCTGAGGTAATAAAGGACATCTAAGCCAAATTTCTGAGGGAAGGTGAAGAAAAGAAGGCTGAAATGAAAGGAAGGATAAATTCTTTTGATGGTGCTTTCTAAGGTATGTTATTTACAGGTCATCTCACCATTTTCACTATAACTTTTTTTTATATAGTGATTCAGACCATGAAATTGCTATTCCATTGAGAAATAATATCCAAGTATCTGTGGTAAAAAATTCATCTTGTGGGTCGTTGTATTTTGGGAGTTACACTCTGTGGAAAATAGGGTTTGTGGCTAGTCCTGAAACTAGTCAAAAATAAGTGTTTCTGGTAAAAACGTTATAACTTATTCATAATAGATCTAAATTTAGTGAGAAAAAATGTGTTGGTTATGGTACCATTTTTAGTATACTGTGTAACAGTTTCATATCAATTCAACAAATATTTTGTGTGTGGGACGCTCTACAAGGTCGCTCTCTGGAATAAGACAAAATTCAGCAAGGTATGCCATTTTTTCTATAACTCATTTTATGAAAGGTTCCAAGTAGTGACACCTGGAGGAATTGCATAAAACACACTGAATAAAATTGTATATCAGTTTCATATCTTTATACATTAAAGGTACAGTGTTATGATTACTTCAAGTTAGGGTTGTTGACTAATCCAAAACTAGGCATGTGAGACTAAAGAAAAGTTTGATGAAATGATAGTCTCTTGTTGTTAAAGTTAAGGAATGTTTGTAAGAATTTGATTATATACACCAGGTCTATTACAGATCTACAAATCATATTTGGATGATGAAATTGATGAGGTCTTTTGGTTGAGGTACATGTTGAGTACATGGTTGAAACAAGTAGTTGATGAATTGACACATACATGAGGTGTATAGTTGATGATGTTGGTATATATTGATGAGTAGTTGACACATGATAGGGAAATACTTGGTACATGGTAAGATGAATTTTTTTATGGTACAGGTTGATTACAGGTTGAGGTATAGATTGATGCATGGTTGATGCATGGTTCATATTTATTGGTATAGGTTTACAGCAATATATCTCACAGTGATAGTGTGACAGTGGTTCCATCATTCTACTTCTACTTCTACTTCTACTTCAGGGTGGTTGGATGGGGTAAGGACAAGTGGTTGTAGCCACCTTCCGGTTATAGCTGAAGAACATAGGGGGTTGTAGTCTCCTTTTGGTTGTAGCCAGAGAATTGGGGAGTTGGAGCTTCCCTCAAGTTGTAGCCTGAGAAACTAGGGGGTTGGAGCCTCCTTCCAGTTGCAGCTGGAAAACAAAGGAATTTTGTGCTTCCAATGAATGTAATTCTTCAAGACATATAATAAAAAACATTCAGTTGTTTTCTCCCGATTTGGGTTTCCACGTAAAACACTGGTGTCCTGTGTATGTGTGTGATTGTTTATTTCTTACTTCTCATTATTGGATGATAATTCTACATTGATATAACATTTGAAGAAAAATGATTATAATTACGCTATTATTGATTCACTCCCTGTCTTAGTAATCCAACAATTGTTATCAGAGCAAGTTCCTTCAAAAATCAGTTTAACCACTAAAAAGTAGATCATGGAGAGTACCAGCTCGTATAAAAATGGAATACCACAGTTTGATGGATAAAAGTATTCTTTTTGGAGCATAAGGATGAAGACATATATACAGGAACATGGATTTCAAGTTTGGCAATCAATTGTAGATGGATACACAGCACCACAGTTCCACCAACAAATGAAAAAGCAGTGAAACTTAGTGAGAATAATTCCAAAGCCAAAAATGAACTTTTGAATGGTCTCAGTGATACGGTATTCACCAAAGTTTCACATTGTAAATCTGCTAAAGAGATTTGGGACAAGCTTCAAAATATTTATGAAGGAGATTAAAAAGTCAAAGAAACAAAGATTCAAACTTACAGAGGTCAATTCGAACAACTAAAAATGAAGGAAGATGAAGATATTGCAGCCTACTTCTTACGAGTTGATGAAATAGTTAATGCAATCATAGGATTGGGAGAATAAATCGAAGAATTCGTAATTGTTCAAAAGGTACTAAGATCTCTTCCTCTGAAATTCAACCCTAAGATATCAACACTAGAAGAAAGATTGGATTTAAACTCAATAGGCATGGAAGAACTACATGGAATCTTCACAGCATATGAGATGAGAACTGAACAGGAAAATCTAGATGTAAAAGAAACAACCTTCAAAGCATCCAAAAGATCAAAGAAAAAGAAAAAGGAACAAGAAGAATATAGCAGCAGCAGTGACGTCTCAAAAGATGATGAAGAAGTGTCCAACTTCGTCAAAAGACTGAACAAGGGAACCAACTGTAGGTATAGAGGTAAGCTTCCTTTAATTTGTTTTAATTGTGATGGTATTGGTCATTTTTCTAACAAATGTCCTCATAAGAAAAAGAGAAATGATGAAGGTTACTCAAAAGGAAGACAAACATATAAAGGTAAAAGAACTACAAAGAAAGTTTTCAAGAAAATCTTTTTCACCAAAGAAGACATCTCATCATCAGATGAAGATGAAGTCGGTGACAGTGAAACAATGAGAGTTTTATTCATGGCAGTAGAAGACTCTGATAAAGAAGACTCTGAAGAAGAATATGAAGAAGCATATGAAGAAAAAATTGAAGAGGCAGAAGTTGACTTCCGAGAAGAATTAATGAGTGCCATAGAAGTTATCAAAAGAGAAAAGAAGAAAAATAATAAACTACAAGAAGAACTAGATAAGAAAAAAACCACTCAAGAACTAGAACAAATGATCACAAAATTGAAGGTTCAAATACAAGAAGATAAAATAATTGAAGAAGCACTCAAAGAACAACTAGAAGGAAAGGATATGATCATTGGAAATCTGGAAGCAAAGATTGTTACACTAAGAAATGATATTCAAAAGGAAAATATGAAGAATAGCTCAAAAGTTATGGATAACATTATGAGCAGTCAAAAATCTCATCCTGACAAGTCCGGACTTGGATACAATTAGATAGAAAAGGGATCAAGCTCCAAAACAACAGAGCAAGAAACAAATCCAAAAAACTATGCAGAAACAATCAAAGGGGATAAAAAGATATACAAAGAAGATTACAGGGACACCCCTCCACTGAGAAGATTCAGATTTCAGAATCAACAACAGATAGACAAGCCTCAAGAAGAAGAAGTATTCATAAGAGCACCTCCTTTCAAAATATCTTCAACTACCAAGTATCAAACTATATTTTTGGTTTATGCTATGCATGTAATAATTTTGGACATAAATATGTAAATTGCAAAGCTAACAACAGGAACAATAACTACTTTGAGAGCCATACACAAATGGATTATTCAAGAAGACCTAGTGAAACACAGAGAAGAAGTTACAACATGTTTGAATCTTTAAGCACTGAAGTGGAATGTTACAAATGTAAAAATTTTGGACACATGTCAAAAAATTGCAGAATGACAATCCCTTCTAATGAACCTCAATAGAGTCACAAACAAGAACCTCAGAAAATGACATGGATAAGAAAACAAGATCAATATAGCAGTGAAGAATGCACAGTCTCTCTACAATATAAACAGAAGAAACGCGGTTGGTATGTTAACAGTGGATGTTCAAAACACATGATAGGTGATAAAGACAAGTTTCTTACATTACAAAAGGAAAGAGATGGATCAGTCTCCTTCGAAAATGATGATTCAACCAAAATCATTGGAAAATGCACAGTCCGAATTGGGAACAAGAATGAAAAGACATAAAATATTCTACTAGTAGAAGATATGAAACATAATATTTTAAGTGTGAATCAAATGTGTGACCAAGGTCATAAAGTCACTTTTGATTCACAAAAGTGTGATATAAGAAAATAAGGTTCAGGGAAATTGGTCGCTACGGTGACAAGAACTTCAAGCAACATATATGTGTTAATCGAAATTGGAAATGAAAAGTGTTGTCTAGGAAAGGAAGATGAAAGTTGGATATGGCACAGAAGAATGGGTCACATGCATTTTGATAACCTTGTCAAAGTCAGCAAAAGAGAAGCAGTTAGAAAAATGCCCCAGATTGGGCAGGTTGTATTGATGGATAACGGTATGATTTTTTCTATATTGGATGGTAATACTATTGTAGATGGATAGTAAATTTCATTCTATTTCTATTGGTATGTGGAATGTCACATAACTCCTCACGGTTTGAGAGTTATGGCCTTACGAAGTTGGAGGACCCTCATATGTCATCTAGAAGCCCCAAAAGGTCAAAGTAGTCAAAGTGGTTTAAGAGATTTTAAAAGGTAAATAATAAAGTGAAGTGATGAGTGTATTATAATTCAAAGTGAATACAAAATAAATTAATTCAATAATAAATTTAATGAAGAAGTTAGAAGTGGGTTAACCCTAAACTAAGGAAAGTGGACAGAGTGACCTAGAAGATGTTTTTAAAGAAGCTACTTTGAGAGTATAAATAAGAGGCAAGGCTCTATCATTTTAATCACACTTGAGCATATTGAATATATATAGGTGTTTGTGGTAATAAAGGATATCTAAGCTGAATTTCTGAGGGAAGGTGAAGAAAAGAAGGTCGAAATGCAAGGAAGGATAAATTCTTTTGATGGTGCTTTCTAAGGTACTTTATTTACAGGTCATCTCACTGTTTTCGCTATAATGTTTTTTATATAATGTTTCAGAATGTGAAATTACTATTCCATTAAGAAAACATATCCAAGTATCCATGGTAAAAAATTAAACTTGTGGGTCATTGTATTTTGGGAGTTACACTCCATGGAAAATAGGGGTTGTGGCTAGTCCTAAAACTAGTCAAAAACAGATGTTTCGGGTAAAAACACCATAACTTCTTCATAACAGATCCAAATTTAGTGAGACCAAATGTGTTGGTTAGGGAACATATGTTTGTATTCTATTTAACATTTTCATATAAATGCAACAAATATTCTGTTCAGGGCACGCTTTACAAGGTCGCTCTCTAGAATAAGACAAAATTTAGCAAGGTATGTCATTTTTGCTATAACTCATTTTTCGAGAGGTTCCAAATAGTGACACTTGGAGGAATTGAAAAAAACACACTGAGTAACATTGCACATCAGTTTTATATGTTTATACATCACAGGTACAAAGTTATGATTACTTCAAGTTAGGGTTATTGACTAATCCAAAACTAGGCATGTGAGACTAAAAAAAAGTTTGATGAAAATGCTAGTCTCTTGTTGTTAAAGTTAAGGAAGGTTTACAGGAATGTGATCATATAAACTAGGTCTATTATAGAGCTACAAATCATATTTGGATGATGAAATTGATGAGGGATTTTGGTTGAGATACATGTTGAGTACATGGTTGGGACAAGTCGTTGATGAGTTGACACATACAAGAGGTGTATAGTTGATGATGTTGGTACATATTGATGAGTAGTTGAAACATGATAGGTACATACTTGGTACATGGTTGGATGAAGTTGTTTATGGTACATGTTGATTACAGGTTATTTGGTACAGGTTGGTGCATGGTTGATGCACTTTTTTATGGTACAGGTTCATTATAGGTTGAGGTACAGGTTGATGCATGGTTCAGATTTATTGGTACAGGTTTACAACAGTATATCTCATAGTGATAGTGTGACAACGGTTCCATCATTCTACTTATACTTTATGGTGGTTGGATGGGGCAAGGACAGGTGGTTGTATCCACTTTTCGGTTGTAGCCAGAGAACATAGGGGGTTGTAGACTCCTTCTAGTTGTAGACATAGAATTGGGGAGTTGGAGCTTCCATCGGGTTGTAGTCTGAGAAACTAGGGGGTTGGAGCCTCCTTCCAATTCCAGCTTGAAAACAAAGGAAGTTGGTGCTTCCAATGAATTCAATTCTTCAAGACATATAAGAAAAAACATTTAGTGGTTTTCTCCCGATTTGGGTTTCCACGTAAAACACCGGTGTATTGTGTATGTGTGATTGTTTATTTCTTACTACTCATTATTGGATGATAATTCTACATTGATATAACATTTGAAGAAAAATGAGTATAATTACACTATTACTGATTCACCCTCCTTCAGTAATCCAACAAATAATTACATAGGATATGGCTTGAACAATGCTAATGGATTCCAAATTGACAAATATTTTTTGGACACATGCAGTGCATACAACAGTTCACATTCAAAATAGAGTAATGCTCAGAAACAAAAATGACAAAAGTGCCTATTATCTATGGAAAGTAAGCGCAGACAACAACCTATACATCAAGATAACTCAAGGTAGTATTTTATTAATTGAAATTTATGTTGATGATATTGTTTTGGAAGTACTAATGACAGGTTAAGATAGAAATTTGCA
The DNA here is from genome assembly GCA_009831015.1 of Picea engelmannii. Taxonomy (NCBI): domain Eukaryota; kingdom Viridiplantae; phylum Streptophyta; class Pinopsida; order Pinales; family Pinaceae; genus Picea; species Picea engelmannii. The sequence goes on from ML778157.1 coordinate 1,001,604, forward strand.
AATGATATACATAATGAATTTGAAATGCCATTACTTGGATTACTATCCTTCTTTTTGGGTGTTCAAATATGTCAAAGAAACTAAGGAATTTTTATTTCTCAAACTGAGTATATCAAAGAAATGCTAAAGAGGTTTGAAATAAAATATTGCAAACTAGTTACCACTCCTATGCAAACTAGTTGAAAGTTGAAAAAAATTGGTGATTCAAAGTTTACAGACCAGAGGAAATACAGATCAATGATTGGTAGCTTACTATATTTGACAACATCCAAACCAAATGTAATGCATACAATTGGACAGGTGGCACGATTTCAATAAGCACCAAAGGAATCACATGTATTAGTTGTAAAGAGGATTTTCAGATATCTCAAAGGAACATTAGAGTTTGGATTATGGTATCCAAAAGGAAAGGATCTATCACTTATTGCCTACACAGATGTAGATTTTGCAGGTTGCATTGATGACTGACAAAGCACTAGTGGAGCCTTGTTCTACTTGGGTGAGTGTTTAGCATCATGACTAAGCAAGAAAAAATCACTAGTATCCTTATCTACAACCAAGGTAGAGCATATTGCAGAAACATGATGGTGTACACAGGTTCTATGGATAAAACAAACTATGACATATATACAAGTTGAGTATGATGATCCCATTCCAATCTATTGTGATAATACAAGTGCCATCAGTATCTCAAAGAACTTGTTGATGTACTCCAAGATGAAGCACATTCTAATAAAGTATCACTTTCTTTGGGAATGGGTTACAGAGAAGAAAATTAGAGTTGAATATGTGGGCATAAAAGAACAAGTGGCATACATCTTTACAAAACCACTTCCATGAGAGGCCTTTGAGTATCTACGTGAGAGACTCGGAGTAATTTCTACTCCAAAATGAATGTTTTTGAATGTTTATCTTATATGTCTTAGATTTACACAAGGAAGCAGCATAAAGAGGGAATTTTAGGTTGGAAGACCACTTTCAAGATGATTTCAGTCATGGGGAGTATCCCCAAGGACAGTTTAGTTAGGGGGAACAACCCTAGATAGAAATATACCTTTGCCATTGATGACAAAGGGGGAGAGATTTATCAGATGCAAAGGTAAATGCAAAGGTAAAGGTAAAGAGGGGGCATGAGTGACATGAATTCAATATTGCATTAGAGTGTTGAAATCAATGCCAAAGGGGGATATTGTTGATTAATTGGGTTGGTTGTTGATGCAGGAGCAAAGTAAGCAACCATCCAAGTGAGAAACGTAAATGCGGGAGACAACTAGATGTGCAGATGGGAAAAAGGAGCACGTTTGTATAAAAATGTTTTAAATTTTGAAAATTGAAGCATTAATGTAATAGCTAGGAAAAGGAGTACTTACATTTACATCTTGGAGATATGAATAGATCCGGAGGAGTCACTCATGTCTGTCAGCTGTATTAGGCATTTAAGTCTGTTAATATAGAGTAGGTAGATATGAATGTTAGATTAAAGAGTTTTAGAAGAATAGGCGGGAAAACAAATATAGACACCCTCACCCTTGTATCATTGTAATCTTGGGATGGTCATTCAAAATTCATAAGATGTAGAGCTGTAACAGAGAGATGTAGAGAAGAACCCATGTACAGGAGCACTTGAGTTAATATATGAAGCTTTGACTCAATTTCCATGGTGTTGTGATGCTTACTGTTTACATTTGTTGAATGGAATGTTTACAGTTGTTTTGTTTCTCTGTATGCCTTTGTTTCAATGTTGTGTTATTTGCATGATTTCATTTTCAGTGTATGAAGTCTGAGAGAGGAGAAGAATGAGTTTCAATTGTTTCTCTTCCTGAGAATTCTTGCAAGGAGTGTAGTGAACGTTCACAAAGTGTGTGCTGACGAGGGTCTGAGTTTTATCTTAGAAAGATCAGGAGAGATATCGTTGTTCTCATACTAGCTGAACTGCAGGTGAAGCACAGATTCGTGCAAGGTGTGCATAGGCCAATTGAAGCCTTGGATTTTATAAATCTAGAAGGAAGGTTGAAGGACCACTGTTGTAAGGAGTGCACAGGGTCAGAGACTCAAATAACCAGAGGTTATTTGAAGGTTTGCCACAAGGAGTGTGAGCAGAGGTCCTTTTGGGAAGATGGATTTTGCAAGTGAAAGTTCAGGAGGGATTTAACCTTTGAAGTATTCAAAGGGAGACAGAGGTCGAAATTGTCTCATAGAGGTTAAGTTCAGGAGGGAGAACGCTGATTCATTTGGACATAAGTTCTTGAGGAGTGCATCTAGTGGTCGTAATTCTCCATGGAGAACTCGTGAAATCGTGAGGACCGTCGGATCCAGAGGAGCTGTGAGGTGGTTAGGAGTTTGATGAATCCACCACCCTAACATCAAGAATCAGCGTGGACCATTGATCATGGTCTATCTGAGCCGTCAGATCATTTCAAGAATTCAGGACCCGTAATTTCGGAGTGCATGCCAAAACCCTTGGTCACTCAAACTCCCAGTTCGGAAAAGGGATTATCAGTAGTGGAATTTTGGAATTTTGCTAATTCAGGGTTCAACATATTGAAAATTCTGATGACAAGGAACCAGGACCCTTAGAATTGAAGATCCTGAAGTCAGGAAATGCGACATGCATTTGGTGTGAAACACCGACATTTCGACATATCGGGGTTCCGCATTTCGGAAACCCTGATGACAAGGAGATGGGGCGCTTTGCACTAAAAACCCTGAAGTTGCGAAACACGAAGTGTCACCAGAGTGGAATTTTGGCATTTCGTCTTTCCGGAGTCCTAGAAGTAGAGGAGACAAGTGATTTTTGGAACCGAGAGTTTTAAACTCTCGGTATGAGAAATCCCAAAAAAGGGTCACTATTTTGGAATTTAGGAATTGGTGCGACGAATGAGTTGGGATCGAGAATTGTGAACTCCCAGTGCACAGAGTTCTGAAAGGCCATGAATCGTGCATCCCCTGGGATGATTGAGCCCATTTCGACATTCCATAATTTTATAGTTCGGGGAATTATAAGGCAAGAGGAACGATTGTTGGGTTGTTCGTTCAAGTCCTAAAAAGCCGAAATCACTAGCAATGGGTGGTGTGCATTGGGGCAGTCAACCCTTGTTGACAATTGACATTTCGACATTTGCCAAGAGGTGTGGAAATACATCAGGATTTTGAAACTCCCAAAATCCGAAGTCCTATGTGGCTTAAACAAGGGTTTGATTAACCCTTGGCATAGTTTTAGGGAAGATCCTGTGCGGATCTCAGCCCGAGGGCAGGGGGTTTGCGTCAGTGTGCTATTAGAGCACAAAACAAATTATTTGCTTTCTGTAGCGGAGATAAAAGAGAAACATTTTTCAGCCATGTCGTTGAGAAGAAGATATAGGCCAATGCCTGATCCAGTAGCGGAAAGAGAAATGCGTGAGTTTTATTTAATTGTAGTAGTTTTATTTAAGCAGAAGATATACAAGTCTCATTTATTTACATGATTTAGAAGCTGCAAGTTTTAATCGAAACTTATGAAAATTGATGTGAAAAATGATTACTTCTAGGAAGTAAATAAAGAAAGCACATAAAAATATTTATTATTTTTCTTTTATAAATTTAAAGAATCTTGCAAAAAAAAGTTAATGAAACATGAACATGTGGATAGTCAAAGTTGAATCATACATTCTAGTTTCAATGATATGTAAATGACAGAAAAATACAAAGAAGCTATCATGTCAGTGAATTAGTGAGGTGTATCCAAGCATCTACATGAGTGGTGAACATCCAACTTCCATGACCAAGAGAGAAATATGCAATGAACCTTATGACTATTCTAAATAAATTCAGAACATGTATTGGCAGCTTAGGTTTTAATGATAGAAAAGGAAACACAAACATAAACCTGTGATCTCATAATTATACATGATTACAGCAAGATAAATCTGGAATCAATCTATGCATTTTATCATTCAATTTAAAATTCAAAGATAAATCTCATTATTTAATGTGAAGATATAATCACAACATTTGTATTTTGATGAAACAAACGATAGATGGTATTTATAACATAAACCTCCTACACATCACAGATCATTTAATCTAAAGATATTAGACCTGCACATGTAACAAGATTAAAAAAACATAAATAACAACATTATAAACAAAAGGCTAAATACAAAATGCATATATGTCTTTCTTATTAAGTTTTTGGACTCACTTGTCCATTTTGTAGTCATGGAAGAATTATTTTGGATAATAGATTTTAAAGATTGAAAAAATTAATACATAAATGATAATAATTAACCATGTATTGATAAAAAAGATTGAAGCTATTTAATGAATGAATAATCAATTATTTAAAGAATATGAAGATATTATAATGAAAATAAAACCATTTTAGTCACAGGACAAAAGTCATTAATAAACCTGGAATTCCTTATTCTTCTTTGAAAATACTCATCCATTCTCCCAAAGATTCCAGCCATCCATTATTCCATTTGAAAAGAAATAAAATTTTTACAAAAGATATAATATACAGAAGAGAAAGTATAAAATCCCTCCTCTCCAATTCTTGCATCTCCTTGGCTCTAAACTTTATCATATATTTATACAATGAATGAATAGTCCGGGCGTCACTATTAATTTTCGCCACCTGAAATTTGTCTCATAAAAAGACATCAATATCTCTCAAATCGTGGATTTTTTTGTGGAAAATCTATATGCAAAAGGTAAATGGGTCCATTTGGGTTCTGGGTTTTCAACCGTTTCTTCAAATTCCTCGCGGTTTGGCTGAAATCAGTTATGCAAAATCGCCTATCTGATCTTGACGCCTTTCCAAATTTTATCTGTTGTTGCTCATAAAATTATTTGTATCAATCCAAAATTATTTTTGGATCAATCATCTTGAATGTATTTGGATAATAAAATCAAGCCATGCTCAGATCTGTATCAAATATTTGATAATAGAAACCTGTGAGACAAAAAAAAACTTAAATTAATAACCTAAAAATTAATAACTTAAAAATTATGAATAAAACAAACTCTAGAAAAATAAAAAATGAATTTAAACTAACTATAACTTATAAACAAACATTGTTTATAATTTGTTTTCAAATATGATCTAGAAGCTTCAAATTAATGGAGAAAAAATATTAATTTTAGTTTTTTACAAAATCAAACAAATGAAAGATAATTCTTTTATTATTATTATTTTGAAATGAGATGCAAAATGAAAAAAGAATTTAATTAATTAATATCACCAAATGATTTCATGAAAATGAGAAACCAACCAATATATTATTTGATGAAGTATTGAACCCATTATTCAAAATAGTCAAACTTGCTAATGAGAAAAAGAAAGAACACATAATCATAATTTAAACGAAAGTAAACATTTGATAAAAATTAACATTTTTGTTTAAATTGAAATTTTTATGCTCGTTTCTAACATTTGACATATACTCTTGTAATGAATATATCATACTATAGTGAATGTATTAAGTTTGTCTCAAAGCAAGCCAAAGTATGGAACTATTTGAAAATGTTGATTCTGTAGCTCATTATAATTATCAAGATTCTAACGAGGACCCCTTTAAATTTTGTAAAAAATTTAGGGGGAGTTGTTGGGGCCTAACAAATGGCGATTTACTGGGTGAAGTAGTTATTTCTAATCTGGTAATATTTCATCTTAGGAAGAAAATAATAAGAATTGAAAAAGGATTTAGGCTCCCTGAAATAAATTCACTCTGAGACCATATAATATTAGGATAAGCTCAATGCTATAACCAAAAAATAGAATTTTCTTTGCAGAGAATTATAACCTAAAATAATGTCTTAATCAAGGAGTTCTGATGTTTATAAAAGAACTTCAATACCATTGACAGAGCCACTACTGCTAGCAGGCATCCATAGCTTCAACAGGGATGTCATTTAATCCACTCAAATGCTTTAATCCCATCCAATAGTTGTATCCACATGATGTATACTTCCATAAAAGTTATTTTAAAAACATATACTTTCTACCTCTCATCCTGACATTGCTTTGTTGCCAGCAGACCTGTTCAATACCCCGACGAAGTTGTCTTGGTATCATGTGTGCATTTACCTACTGCTAGAGAGCCTTTTCAGTACCCCGACGGGTTTACACACACTTCCCACACTTAAGTGCTTCCAACCCTCTTATGCCACTTTTAAATAATAATACAATTATATATTTCTTGATGACAAAGAGAGTGGGGTGATACTAGAGGTTAATTGCAATACAGGTAAATAGTTGACCATGTTATTTATTTTCTTTCAAAACTAGAATTTTTATCATGGTTTAGAGATTTTAGATTTCCTTTAAGAAATCATCTAGAGAATGGGGATGCACTTAAAAATGATTTCTTAATAATATGGATGGTGTAAAAAGTTTAAATATCATCGTAATTCTCAAATATTTAAATCAAATCACTGGTGTAATACTCTAGCAAAGATAATTTGAGGACAAATTGAGAGTGACAATTGACTTAAAAATCAATTGTCTAAGCTATATCTTAATATCAGGACATCTTTGAACTATTTCGATTTGTTTGAAAAACACAAGCCTTAAAATAAATGCTTCCTTTGACAATAGTTCTTTGATCAGAAATATATTGATTCAAAAAGAAAGATAAGAAGAAAACTCATTCAAAATAATCAAATAAAACAAAAACACACATCAAACCAAATCAAATTTTATTAATGGGATTCAAAATCAAAAGTACACAAAATCAAAACAGCAAAAGAAAACTTTTCAGGAAATGATTTTGGTCAAAGATAAACTTGAGTTTTTGTATCCACTATCATCTCACAGTAAAATAAAGGAAGAACTAAACCATATAAAATATCATGTGCGAGCAAGTTCTTTTCTTAAGATAGTGATGCATAAGATGTTACTTTGACCAAGCATAATTATTAAAAATTAAAAAAAGACTAAAAGAAAATAGAAAAATCCTTATTAAGATGAGTGCGGTCCTACTCGTGGCACCTTGGGTCAGGGTTGAATTGATAGTTCAAATTTACTTATCTCTTTACTTTCCATTTAAAATTTTCATGATGATACTGCGTTTTTGAAAAGAAATATTCAACGAAAAATAGAGAGAAAAAAATTTAAAGTGAACTTCCCTAACAACATTCATATTATGGTTCTCTTGGTGTGCCCACTTGTGTTCATAACTTCATTATTTCACAAAGAAATATTGATAAATAAAACTAAAGGAAAACCTACTCCTAAACCTACTCTAACTACTAAATAGATCAAAACGCTAAGTAAAATCATATTTCCAATGCAGCCACAAGAGCATCTTCAATCTTGCACGGCATAGAAAATTGAAAATCAGAATAAAAGAATGTAGTATTTGTAGATGAAAAAGAAATATGTCATGCTTACCTCCTATATATTCTTTTAAAAACAAAACATACATGACCTTACCATTCTTTTGAAACTTCTTGATGTATGAATCCTCCAACCATTCTGCAATCTGGTCATGATATGGGTCATAATGGCATGGAAGAACATAAGTAAGTTTGGAAAATTTGTCAATATTATGGGGACCTGACATAACCATCTGCCAAAGCCGAAATGCCCCATCCTCCTGAAAATTCTCTAAGTGTTCATCAATTTCTTCATACGGAGGATCTAAAAAAATCATGTGGTTCTTACTTCCTAGATATTTAGGTAGAAACAAAGCAAGCACAACTTTATCTTTATTATGAACATTTTTTAGATATGAATCTTCAAGACATTCTAAGATCATGTCATAAAAATTAGGATGCAAACTATGACTTTGATCAAATGGATATATCAATGGGAAACGCATCATAAGAGGATTCATGACATCAATTAGATTATTGGTTTGAATGTTTCCTTTGATGAGATTGATCGTTTCAAAATGTGAAGCATAAACATTAAAATTAGAACTAATCAAATAATGAATATGCAATGTAGAATATTCGATCTCCATAAGGATGAGTACATTGTCTTTTTCAAAAATAAATCATGTAAAATCATCTTGCAACATGTCATTTTTCCATTCGAGTGATGAAAGTGAAAGAACATCAAATCCGACTTGATAAGTATTATGTTTGGAATTAGTTTCAACAAATTTTTCCATATCGAAAAGATTGGATTGTGGTGGCAAAGAGTAAGATACCATGGGTAAAGTATCAAATCCACCAAAATCTAAGAAGAGATTGGGATATAAAGAGTAAAATGAATCAGAAATAAGCACATGAAAATAATATCTTGAGCTATAATATTTAACAATGTTATTCTCAAGACATTCTTCTTCATTTTCCTTAAAAATTTCACTCTGTTTTCGTGATAAATTCTTCAACATAATATGATCATCTAAATTTGTCTCCTATACGATAGATAATTCAAAACTTTCATGAAAAACATTTGATATTTCATGTTGATAAGGTAGGATTTGTAGATGAGGGTTTAAGGTTTCTTTTTCCAATTGCAGATCTACATTTCTAATTAGTTTCATTGGAATGTTAGAATGCTTAAGATCATTTTCATCACCTAAGTCTTCTTCAATAACCGAATTTAAATACTGATTAGAGAAAGAGTTAGGAGAACGAGGACATTCACCTTGACCCAACATTGAATCTTCTTCCACGATGGTCGAGGACTGAAAATACAACGATTTAGAGGAAAAACCAATTTGATTGTCAGTGAGAACATTTTCAATAGATTTTACCTCCCTTGCTTGTTCAACATTTTTGGATGGATCCCTCTCATCATGTGAACACAATTCTTCTTGCAATTGAGTGATAGTATTTGTAATTGCTTCATCATTTGCGATCGAATATGACTAGATGCAAGCATCATAGAGGAGATTTAATACAAATGACATGTCATCAAGATTAAATTTACAAAGAACATGATGGATTCTTGTCGAAAATCCTTTTGAAGATGAATCACCATTGATTAGAAAAGTATGAAATTCTTCACATAATTGATTGTAATCATAGATTTCAAAAGCATCTAAAAAATTATCTACAAACTGAAACAAATAAAAAAAGTGATATGCTGGAAAAGACTCAAACCAATGTTTAATCCGACCCCTGAAAGTAAAAGAAAACAATCTGCACAAAAAATTTAAATCAAAAATATCATGCTTGATGCATTTACACCAAAACTTGTTAATACGGTCTTTTGCAGATACATTCCCACCACCATCAAAGGTGAGTTTGGACAAGAGAGAGACTATCTTGTTGGGAATATCAAGTAATGAGAAGTGGAAAGCATGTTCCAACACACTGATTTGGGGAGCCATGGGAAATTAATTAAATTTGAAAAAAAGACTTCTATAAGGCCAACTTGTCAGTCTAGCCATCCTTTTAGTGCCATTTGTTGATGAGTGAAAATGATCATCCGTCAATTGGAAGAACGAGTCCTGTCTGAGGTTGTCTAAATAACCCAAGCCGTTTGGTATAACTCATTCTGACGGGTTTAATAGCTCCGTTGGCCAATCTAAGAATCCTAAAAGAAATGAATAAAAGAGATAAATAACTAACTAATTACTAAACACTTTATATATATGTACATATGTTCTAATGTAACTTTAGTAGTTGTATTTAAGCAAAAGATATACAAGCCTCATTTATTTACATGATTTACAGGCTACAAGTTTTAATCAAAACTTACGAAAATCGATGTGAAAAATGATTACTTCTAAGAAGCAGATAAAGAAAACACATAAAATATTTATTGTTTTTCTTTTATAAATTTAAATAATCTTGTAAAAAAAAGTTAATGAAACATGAACATGTGGATAGTCAAAGCTGAACCATACATTCTAGTTTCAATAATATGTAAATGACAAAAAAATACAAAGAAGCTATCATGTCAGTGAATTAGTGAGGTGTATCCAAGCATCTACATGAGTGGTAAACATCCAACTACCATGTCTAAGAGAGAAATATGCAATGAACCTTATGACTGTTCTAAATAAATTCAGAACATGTATTGACAACTTAGGTTTTAATGATAGAAAATGAAACACAAACATAAACCTGTGATCTCATAATTATACATGATTACAGCAAGATAAATCTAGAAGCAATCTATACATTTTATCATTCAATTTAAAATTCAAAGATAAATCCCATTATTTAAATCGAAGATATAATCACAACATTTGTATTTTGATTAAGCAAATGATAGATGGTATTTATAATATAAACCTTCTACACATCACATATCATTTAATCTAAAGAAATTAGACCTGCACATGTAACAAGATTAAAAAAACATAAATAACAACATTATAAACAAAAGGCTAAAGCCAAAATGCATATATGTCATTCTTATTAAGTTTTTGGAATCACTTGTCCATTCTATAGTCCTGGAAGAAATGTTTTGGATAATAGATTTTAAAGATTGGAAAAATTAATACATAAATGATAATAATTAACCATGTATTGATAAAAAAGACTAAAGCTATTTAAATCAATGCATAATCAATTATTTAAATAATATGAAGATATTATAATGAAAATAAAACCATTTTATTCACATGACAAAAGCCATTAAGAAACATTGAATTCCATATTCTTCTTTGAAAATACTCATCCATTCTCCCAAAGATTTCAGCCATCCATTACTCCATTTGAAAAGAAATAAAATGTTTACAAAAGATATAATATATAAAAGAGAAAGGATAAAATCCCTTCTCTCCAATTCTTGTATCTCCTTGGCTTTGAACTTTTTCATATATTTATACAATGAATGAATAGTCTAGGTGTCACTATTAATTTTCACCACATGAAATTTGTCTCGTAAAAAAACATCAATATCTCTCAAATCATGCATTTTTGGGGGAAAATATCTATGCGTAAGGTAAATAGGTCCATTTGGGTTCTAAGTTTTCAACCGTTTCTTCAAATTCCTCATGGTTTGGCTGAAATCAGTTCTACAAAATCGCCTATCTGATCTTGGCGCATTTCCAAATTTTATCTATTGTTGCTCATAAAATTATTTGTAGCAATCCAAAATTATTTTTGGATCAATAATCTTGAACGTATTTGGATAATAAAATCAAGCCATGATCATATTTGTGTCAAATATTTGATAATAGAAACTTGTGAAACAAAAAGAAACCTAAATTAATAACCTAAAAATTAATGACTTAAAAATTGTGAATAAAACAAAATATAGAAAAATAAAAAATGAATTTAAACTAATTATAACTTATAAACAAACATTGTTTATAATTTGGTTTCAAATATGATCTAGAAGCTTCAAGTTAATGGAGAAAAAATAGTAATTTTAGTTTTTTACAAAATCAAACAAGTGAAAGATAATTCTTTTATTATTATTATTATTTTGAAATGAGATGCAAAATGAAAAAAGAATTTAATTAATTAATATCACCAAATGATTTCATGAAAATGAGAAACCAACCAAGATATTATTTGATGAAGTATTGAACCCATTATTC
>ML778157.1:1013097-1032448 GCA_009831015.1 Picea engelmannii
TTATTTATTTTTTTTTTTTTATGACTGGCGGAATCGACAACTGGGCTGGTCTCGTACTCGTGTGACATGGGGTCGATTCTGACCGCTACCACTATAACCTCCAGGTGCCATACGTATGCCCCTTCTGCAGGCATGGGTAAGTTGGGCGATTTGAACTTGGAACCTCATCGAACATAACACTTCATATCACGACACTTGCCAATTGAGCTGCCCCCCGGGGGATTGAAAAGGTTGATTTTGTAGCTCATTATAATTATCAATATTCTAACGAGGGCCCCTTTAAATTTTGTAAAAAATTTAGGGGGAGTTGTTGGGGTCCAACAAGGTGCTAGGGCAAAAATGGAGATTCCCATGTATGAGGGAAACCTGGATGTTGAAGAGCTTCTAGACTGGATTAAAGCTCTAGACAAATACTTCGACTATGAGGATGTCGAGGAAGATAAGAAAGTCAAACATGCCATCACTAGACTTAAAAGGCATGCAACATTGTGGTGGGATGAATTGCAGGCTGACAGACGCTGCAAGGGCAAGCAGAAAATTAAAAGATGGAATAGAATGGTTGCAAATATGAAAGCCAAATTTATACCCAAGGATTATCAAATCACTCTGTTTCGGAGGATGCAGAATTTGAGATAGAAGCTGATGTCAGTGAAGGAATACACTGAAGAATTCTACAAGATAAACATCAGAGAAGTTCATTGGGAAAGTGATGATGAAAAAGTTGTTAGATACATAAACGGTCTGTGATATGACATCCAAGATGAGATGAGCATGATGCCCATCTTAAATGTGGAAGATACTTATCAGATAGCTCTGAAAGCTGAAGAGAAGCTGAGTTGAAAGCAAGGTCAAAGAGGTTGAGGAAGAAGTCAATCCAGAGGAAAAACAATTACCCAAGATAAGATTCAGAAACCTAAAGAAGAGGGGAAGAAACCTCAAACTCAACCTGAGAGGGGAGGAAGCTCACAAAGAAGGTAGTATGTTAATAGAAATACTTTTCCTTGAGTCAGAGGAAGAGGAAGAGGAAGAGGCAGAGGAGGTGAAGTGAAATGCTTAGTCTATGGAAAAATTAGACATAAATCCTATGAGTGTCCAGATAGGAAAAAAGATAGTAGTGAAACTCACATTTTCGAAGCTCAAGGATGGAATGTTGAGGCAGAAGACATTGAGGGCGGAAGATTCTTGATGATGAGGAAATTTCTCTTGAAGTTGGAGAAAGAGGTAGAGAACTCGGACCAAAGAAACAGTCTGTTTCAGACTACTTGCAAACCTAAGGATAGAGTATGCAAGGTCATAGTGGATAGCAGTAGCACAGACAATCTTGTATCTATAGAGATGGTAGAAAAGCTAGAGCTGGAGACTATTGTACATCCAAGCCGATACAAAGTTTCATGGCTACAAAAAGGACATCAGGTAAATGTCACTGAACAATGTTTAGTTGAATTTAAAATAGGAGGATATAAAGATGAAATATTATGTGATGTCATTCCCATGGATGTTTGTCATCTATTGTTGGGTAGACCATGACAATATGATAGAAATGTAGTTCATAATCGGAGAAAGAACACATACACCCTGGAGAAAAATGGTAGGATTCACATGTTGCTGTCGATTAAGGATAAATAAGTGAAAATAGAGACAAGCAACATTGTAGTTCTCATGAGTGGGAAGGAACTTCTTGACGGGGTTAAGAAGAAGGAAGACACACAATTTATTGTGGTTAGAAAGCCCAGAATTGTTTTGACCAGTACAAGGATAGATGATTTACCAGAAGAAATCCAGGAGTTGCTGGGAGAGTTTGTTGATATAGTAGTGGACGAACTACCTTGTTCATTGCCACCTATCAGGAGTATAAGTCATCACATTGATCTTATACCTGGAGCCAATTTACTGAACAAAGTATCATATCGGTTGATGCTATACGAAAATGAAGAAGTTAAGAGATAGGTCCAGGACTTAATCGACAAAGGATTGATTCTAGAAAACTTGAGTCCATACGTTGTTCCGATAGTGCTCAGCCCAAAGAAAGATGGAGGCTAGAGAATGTGTACAGACTCAAGGGAAATCATTAAGATTACCATCAGATACATATTTCCATTGCCAAGGATGGACGACTTGATGGATTTCTTGAGTGGAGCAAAGATTTTTTCAAAGATTGATTTGAAAAGCGGGTACCATCAAATTCAGATGAGAGAAGGTGATGAATGGAAGATAACATTCAAAATGAATGATGGGGCTATATGAATGGCTTGTCATACCATTTGGCTTAACGAATGCACCCAGTACTTTCATGAGGTTGATGAATGAAGTCCTGAAGGATTTCATTGGGAAATTCGTCATTGTATATCTTGATGATATATTAATTTTCAACAAGACAACAATAGAACACTTAAATCATTTAGTTGCAGTCATGAGGATATTACAGTAGGAGAAATTACTGATCAATATGAAGAAATCATCATTTATGCGAACACAACTCATTTATTTGGGTTTTGTTATCTCTGTAAATGAATTGAAAATGGTTGCAGAAAAGATAAAGGCGATTAAGAATTGGTCATCGCCGAAGAACATGTTTGAAGTTCGAAGCTTCCATGGTTTGGCTAGCTTCTATAGGAAATTCATCCAAAAATTCAGTGGAATTAGCGCACCAATGATGGATACAGTGAATAAAAGACACAAATATTTTCAGTAGATGGAGGAAGCAGAGAAGAGTTTCAATCTGCTGAAGAAGAAGATCATTGAACAACCAATTCTGGTTTTGCCAGATTTTAGCAAGACATTCCAGGTCAGGTGTGACGCAAGTGGATTTTCAATTGGAGTGGTATTGAGCCAAGACGATAGGCCAATCGCATATTTCAGTGAAAAACTGAATGAAGCGAAGATTAAGTACTCCACATATGAAAAGAAATTATATGCAGTCATACAAGCACTGAAGAAATGGAGACACTATTTGGTTCCCAAGGAGTTTGTTTTGTACAATGATAATCGTGCTTTACAATTCGTAACTCGACAGGAGAAGTTGAACCAAATACGTTGTAAATGGGTTGAATACATGAAAATTTTTACTTTTGTGATTAAGCATATTTCTGGAACTACTAACAAAGTTGTTGATGATTTGAGCAGGAAATGTTTTCTTATGCAGGAATTCAGAGTCAAGACTTTGGGTTTTGATAACCTCAAAGAAATGTACAGGGATGACCCAGATTTTAAAAAGGCATATGAGGCATATGAGGCATCTGAGAATCCAATTCTCAGGGATAGAAGCCAATGGACTGAATACATGATCCGGGATGGATTATTATTCAGGGGACATCAACTATGTATTCTGAAGTGCTCCATGAGGGATAATTTTCTGAAGGAAATACATAGTGGAGGATTGGTCGGACAGTTCGGTCATGATAAAACATTCTAAAAGTTGAATGGCTCATATTTTTTTCCAGGGATGAGGACAGATGTGAAGAAATTTGTGGATAGGTGCATAATTTTCCAGCACACGAAAGGAAAAAGGTAGAACACAGGGTTATACCAACCATTACCCATACCTGAAAGGTCGTGGGATGCAGTGAGCATGTATTTTGTATAGGGACTACCAAGGACAAAAAGAGGATATGATTCAATCTTTGTGGTAGTCGACAGATTCTAAAAAATGACACATTTTATACCATGCCAGAAAACCAGTGACACAACTCATATTGCGGACCTATTTTTCAAGGAAGTCATCAGACATCACGGCTTACCAAAGAGTATCATGTCTGATCGAGATACCAAGTTCATATGTCATTTCTATAGGACCTTATGGAAGAAGTTGGGGACAAGTTTATCTTTTAGCTTAGCATATCATCCTTAGATGGATGGACAAACAAAAGTTGTGAACAGAGGCCTAGGAGATTTGTTAAGAAGCTTAGTGACTGAACACCACAGGCAATGGGATCACATTCTGCCATAGGTGGAATTCGCTTACAATGATTCACTCAATAGAAACACAGGGCAAAGTCCATTCCAGATTGTATATGGAATGAATCCAATGGGAGTTTCTGAATTGAATGATTTGGAACAAAATTAATTCGGAAGTGCTAGTGAAGAGGACTTTGTAGAAGAAATGAAGGAGTTTCATAGCCGAATCAAGGAACGATTGCAGAGTTCAAGTCAAGAGTACAAGTGGAGAGAAGATCAACACAGACGAGAACTTGAATTTGAAGTTGGTGATCTAATTCTTGCGCATTTGAGGAAGGAAAGGTTCCCAAGAGGAATGTATAATAAGTTGAAGTTGAAAAATATTGGACTGTGCAAGGTCATAAGGAAATTTGGGGCAAACGCATATGATATTGAATTACCTGATGGGATCGGAATCTCACTGATATTCAATGTTGCAGATTTGTACCCTTACCAAGATGAAGAAATAGGAACAAAGGAGGAACATAAAGAGGTTCAATGGACAAAACAAATGGCTATAGCTAAAAAGCCACAAATGGAAAGCATAGTTGACAAGAGGATTAGCAAAAAGACTAGGAGAATGGAGTATTTTGAATACTTGGTCAAATGGAAGGGACATCCAGTTGAAGATGCCAGTTGGGAGGATGAAGCATAAATTCAAAAGCATGGATAGACCATGCAAGAGATCATGAACAAGAGTTCATGAAAATTTTCAAGCAAGGGAGTATGATGTAGGAGCATCGTAAGAAGCCAACCAAGCGAGCACGTAAATGCGGGAGACAGCTGGATGCGCAGATGGGAGAAAGGAGCATGTTTTTATAAAAACGTTTTAAATTTTGAAAATCGAAGCATTAATGTAATAGCTAGGAAAAGACGTACTTACATTTATATCTTGGAGATATGAATAGATCCGGAGGAGTCACTCTCGTTCATTGGATGTATTAGGCATTTAAGTCTGTTAATGTAGAGTAGGTAGATATGAATGTTAGATTAGACATTTTTAGAAGCATAGGAGGGAAAATGAATATAGATACCCTCACCTTTGTATCATTGTAATCTTGGGATGATCACTCAGAATTCATAAGTTGTAGAGCTGTAGAGAAAAACCCATGTATAGGAGCACTTGAGTTAATATATGAAGCTTTGACTCAATTTTCATGGTGTTGTGATGCTTACTGTTTACATTTGTTGAATGGTATGTTTACAGTTGATTTGTTTCTCTGTATGAATTTGTTTCAATACTGTGTTATGTGCATGATTTCATGTTCAGTGTATGAAGTCTAAGAGAGGAGAATAATGATTTTCAATTGTTTATCTTCCTAAGAATTCCTGCAATGAGTGTAGTGAGCGTCCGCAAGGTGTGCGTTGACAAGGGTCTGAGTTTTATCTCAGAAAGCTCAAGAGAGATATTGTTGTTCTCATACTAGCTGAAGTGCAGGTGAAAGTTCAGGAGGGATTCAACCTTTGAAGTGTTCAAAGGGAGATGGAGGTCGAAATCGTCTCATAGAGATTAAGTTTAGGAGGGAGAACGTTGAGTCATTTGGACAAAAGTCCTTGAGGAGTGCATCTGGTGGTCAGAATTATCCATGGAGAACTCATGAAATCGTGAGGACCGTCGGATCCAGAGGAGCTATGAGGTGGTTAGGAGTTAGATGAATCTTCCACCCTGACATCAAGAATCAATGTGGACAATTGATCGTGGTCTATCTAAGCCATCATATAATTTTGGGAATTCGGGACCTGTAAGTGTGGAGTGCAGGCCAAAACCCTTGGTCACTCTAACTCTCGGTTCTTGAAAGGGATTATCAACAGTGGAATTTCGGAATTTTGGTAATTCGGGGTTTGACATACCGAAAATTTTGATGACAAGGAACCAAGACTCTTAGTATTGAAAATCCTGAAGTCATGAAACGCGATGTGCCCTTGGTGTGAAACATTGGAATTTCGACATATCGGGGTTTGACATTTCGGAGACCCTGACGACAAGGAGCCAGGGCGCTTTGCACTAAAAACCCTGAATTTGTGAAACACGAAGTGTCATTGGAGTGGAATTTCGACATTTCGGCTTTTCGAAGTCTGAGAAGTAGAGGAGTTAAGTGATTTTTGGAACCGAGAGTTTTAAACTCTCGGTACGCAAAATCTCGAAAAAGGGTCACTATTTCAAACTTTGGGAATTGGCACAATGAGTGAGTTGGATCGAGAATAGTGAACTCCTAGTGCGCGGAGCACCGAAAGGCCATCGATCGCACATCCCCTGGGACGATTGAGCCCATTTCGACATTTTCTAATTTCGGAGTTCAGGGAATTATAAGGAAAGATGAACAATTGTTGGGTCATTGGCTCAAGTACCAAAAATTCGAAATCAGTGGCAACGGATGGTTTGTGTTGGAGCAGTCAACCCTTGTTAATAATTGACATTTTGGCATTTGCCAAGAGGTGTGGAAATACATCGGTATTCTGCAAATCCCAAAATCCAAAGTCTTGTGTGGCTTAAAAAAGGGGTTGATTAACCCTTGGCATGGTTTTAGGGAAGATCCTGTGTGGATCTCAGCCCGAGGATAGGGGGTCTACGCCAGTTTTCATTAATGTCAATCCTTGAAGAAAGTTCGGTAGCGAATTCTGATAGCACAATGGTTTGGGTAATGAACCCACTTTTGTTTTATGGATAATGGTATGATTTTGATATGTTTGTAGGTAATACTATTCCATATGAATAGTACATGTCATTCCATTTCCAGTGGTATGTGGAATGTCACATAACTCCTCACGGTTAGAGAGTTATGGCCATGTGAAGTTGGAGAAAGGTTTGGGTAATGGACCCAAGTTTTTTTTATGGATAATGGTATGCGTTTTGATATATTTTTAGGTAATAATATTCTATATGGATAGTACATGTCATGCCATTTCCAATGGTATGTGGAACGTCACATAACTCCTCATGTTTAGAGATTTATGGTCATGTGAAGTTGGAGAACCCTCATGAGTCATCTAGAAGCCCCAAAAGGTCAAAGCAGTCAAAGTGGTTTAAGAGATTTTAGAAGGTAAATAATAAAGTGAAGTGATGAGTGTACTATAAGTCTAAGTGAATACAAAATAAATAATCTAAATAATAAAGTTAATGGATAAATTACTAAGTTTACAACTGGTTAGAAGTGGGTTAACCATAAAATAAGAAAAGTGGGTTAAGATGGTTAAAAGGTAACCCCTTGAGGAAGCTACATGAAAGTATAAATAAGAGACAAGGCTCTCTCATTTTAAAAACACTTAAAAATATTGAATATCTACAGGTGAATGAGGTAACCAAAGGATATCTGAGCCGAATTTTAGAGGGAAGGTGAAGTAAATAAGACCGAAATTCAAGGGAGGATAATTTATTTTGATGATGCTTTCTAAGGTATGTTATTTACAGGTCATCTCACCATTTTTGCAATAACTTTTTTTCTAGAATTATTCAGACTGTGAAATTGAGAGTCCATTGAGGAAACATATCCAAGTAGTTGTGATACAACTTTTAGCTTGTGGTTCATTGTATTTTTGGAGTTACACGCCGTGGAAAATAGGGTTTGTGACTAGTCCTGAAACTAGTATAAAACGAGTGTTTCGGGTAAAACCAACATAACTTCTTCATATCAGATCCAAATTTCATAAGACCAAATTTGTTGGTTAGATTACAATCTGTAGTATTCTATGTACAATTTTTAGATCCATAAAAAAAATATTCCGTGTGGGTCACACTCTAGAAGTTCTCTCTCTAGAGTAAGCCAGAATTCAACTAAGTATGCCATTTTTGATATAACTCCTTTTCTAAGAGGTTCCAAGTAGTGAAATCTGGAGGAATTGCATAAATGACACTGAAGAACATTGTGTACCATTTTCAGATCTTTATTCATTACAGGTACATAGTTATTATTATTGCAATTTAGGGTTGTTGACTAATCCAAAATTAGTCATGTGAGACTAAAGTAAAGTTTGATAAAATGCTAGTCTCTTGTTGTTAAAGTTAAGGAAGGTTTTTAGGTATGTGATCATATACACTAGGTCTATTACAAAGTTACAAATAAGATTTGGATGATGAAATTGATGAGGGATTTTGGTTGAGGTATGTTACAGATAGAGGTTGTATAACATTGAGGTTGTGGTACATGGTTTGATGTAATGGTTTATGGTATTTGTTTTTGTATATTGTGATGTATTTATATTGGTATATGGTTGAGGTACATGTTGGGTACATGGTTAAGACAAGTAGGTTATGAGTCAACATATACATGAGGTGTATAGTTGATGATGTTGGTACATCTTGATGAGTCATAGTTGATGATGTTGGTACATCTTGATGAGTCATAGTTGATGAGTAGTTGATACATGATTGATACATACTTGGTACATGGTTTGAGGCAGTTGTTAGTAGTATTGTTGATGCATGGTTTCTTGATGATGTAACATACTTGTATTGGTATATTATTAGAAGCACATATTGATCTTGGTGATGATTATGAGTTGTTGTGTTATGCTTGGTTGATGCACATCTTTGAGATTTGCCTTGGTGATTGATATTGGTGAGTAGATCTAATTTGGTTGATAAGATTGATGAAATAGGTTGTTATGATAGGTTGTTTGGACAGGTTGTTGTGACATGTTATTTGTACAAGTATGGTGCATGGTTGATGCACTTGTTCATGGTACATGTTGAGGTATAGGTTGGTGCATGGTTGATGCACTTGTTTATGGTACAGGTTGATTACAGGTTGTTTGGTATAGGTTGGTGCATGGTCGATGCACTTCATTATGGTACATGTCGATTACAGGTTGAGGTACAGTTTGGTGCACGGTTGATGCACTTATCTATGGTACAGTTGATTATAGATTGAGGTACAAGTTGATGCATGGTTGATGCATGGTCCAGGTTGTTTGGTTGCAAGTCAGCGGTACAGGTTGTTACAATGGTATATCTCATAGGGATAGTGTGACAATGGTTCCATCATTCTACTTCTACATCAGGGCAGTTGGACGGGGCAAGGACATGTGGTTGTAGCCACCTTCCGGTTGTAGTCGGAGAACAGAGGGGGTCATAGCCTCCTTCTGGTTGTAGCAAGAGAATTGGGGAGTGTTAGGGTCCTAACTCGCACATAGGTAGAACAATATATTCAGATGTAATAAAGGTCAATATTAATAATGCCTTTCAATAAAATAAAATAAGGCAGATGTAAGAAGACATAATAGAAGCTTTCGCTTCTAGAAGGATCTTCCTCTAGATGCTTCTTTTGATAGACATATTTAGTATAAATAGGAGTCGAGAGTATGAGAACCCTAGCTTGGATATTATTGTAATAGAGCTCTTCTCAACTGGAGGTTTCCCCCTCAAAGAGGCTCGTGAACATTGCTTTCAAAATCAAAGTGTTATTTATGTTGTTATTCTTATATCATTTTAGTGCTATTGCGGTGATTGTTCTAGTTATATTGTTGTTATCCTACCATTTCTAGCATTTTATTTTTGTTCTGCATACTTTTTATATCTGGTATATTACAAGTGGTATCAGAGCACTTTCCTTGGCATAAATTGTGGGTAATTTTTTTTTAGGGTAGAGACATATTCTGACGTCTTTAAGCCACAAAGATCTATCGTTACGCGCATAAACCTGCAGTTGAGGGATTTATACACACAGGAAATACAAGTGGTACTTAAGAACACATATGTTGGACACCCTTGTAACCCCTATTGGTACCCCTTCGAGTGGCAGTGCATCATACATCACCTATGTACAAATCGGCCTAGATTACCTGAAGCCATCTTTAGATAAACCAATCAGTCGCCTGACTGCTATAGTGCCACTGAGAACAACACTCAGGAAGATACTCTCTAGTACCTAGGCAGTCAGGTAGTACAAATAAGGGTACAGTCTAGCCTCCTTAGTTAGCGCCCTGAGATATTGGGCCAAGTACTACTATTGGACCCAGCATGTATATCATAGAGCTATAGCACAGGGAAAACCCTTGAATACCTAACCTTTGGGGGATAGAAACATAAACAAATTAAAACATACAAGATATATTGTCGTGCAACTGTGTTTGGTTTTCCAAATCACTACACATGTATTCCTAGTTAATCATTTTGGAATTTCATCACTGCAGTATTCTTCAGACCAGAGTATAACTCTGCAGGTGTAAAAAAAAAAAAAGTCTCGAAATTTTCTCACCATTGTTTGAGACCTATTCCATTGGATTCACCTCTTCTCCCTTATCACCTTCATACATATCATTTTTCAGCAAAAGTTTTGACCCTACTTGCCCCTTTTCGGTTCCCTCATCCTCATGGCCCATACCTGTAGCCAAGGATTGGAAGCTCGCTTCCATACCTTGCAATCTAGTCTCCCCGAGACATAACAAGAAGAGAAACAACTTAGTGCCAATGTTTCCACCATCAATACAACCATGTAGTCCTCAATGGAGGAAGTCAAACAAGAACTGACCACCCATATTGAATCTTTCTTTTCATCACTTTGCACCAAACTACATATCCCTACAGATAACCCTTCCTCTGACTCACCTCCACATACTGACGGTGAAATTTCCTCTCATTCCCATAACTATCAACACCATCACTTTCAACGTGACCTATGCCTTCCGCGGGTGGATGTGACCAAATTTGATGGCTCAGACCCCACTTGTTGGGTAACCCAAATGGAACATTATTTCTCTTTATATGGCATTACATATGACTTGGCAAAACTCCGGTATGGTGTTCTCCATCTAGATCAATAACATTGGCAATGGTGGCAATGGAGAAAAAAATCCCGTCAAGGGTATATTCCTTGGACACACTTTGTGGCAGAGATTTATGAATGCTTTGACACTGACACCAACCATTTGGGCCATTTGACAAAGTTAAAACAATTAGGAACAATGGAAGACTTTATAGATGGCTTTGATCACCTAGCTTTTCAGACAAAGGGCATGTCTTATGCCTTTTTCTGAGAGTGTTTTATCAGTGGCCTTAAGGATGAGATTCAGGCCCATGTCCTCATGGCTCGGCCTCAGATTTGGGTGGAGGCTACTAAAAGAGATAAAGAAGCACAACAGGTTTTATCTTCTCAAAACCGAAAACCCTCCTTTATCCCTCGCCCTAAATTTGTAAATCCCACTACTCCTTTCGCTCCACTAAAGATCCAAAAATTGACTAGGGCTGAAATGGATGAATGCCAGCTCAAAGGCCTTTGTTATAATTGTGATGAAAAATATTTCTCGGGCCACAAGTGTAAGGAACAAAATCTTTTTATGGCCATCTCCAAGGATATTTCGGAAGAGGATGTTGAAACTCCCCTTGTGTCTAAGTCACCTGAAACCGCGGACATAACCCCTCCCTTAGACCCTCCCGAAGTAGAACCAGTCATTTCCCTCAATGCTCTTACTGGCGTCTCTGCTCCCCAAAACCTCAAGCTAATCGGTTACATCAAGCATCGGAAGGTCATCATTCTAGTTGATACTGGAAGCACCCATAATTTTATTCATCACCGCATTGCCCAAGAAACTCATTGCTACATCCATGCCATTAACAATTTCCAAATCATGATTGTCAATGGTGGTCCCATGAAATGTGGAGGGTGTTGTGAAAATGTGCGTCTCCAAATTGGTGACTACCACATGAAATCTCATATGTTTGCTATCGACATGGGCGGTTGTGACATTGTGTTGGGTGCAGACTAACTAAGGACTTTGGGTCCCATTCTCATGGATTTTAAGGAATTAACCATGCAACTCAACTAGGAGGGCCACCGATATAAATTCCAAGGCATCACCGTTGGTTCACCTAATATCATTAGTTTCCATCGCATGGAAAAAATGCTCAAAAAAGGTCATTATGGTGTTATTTCCCAACTCCATGCCATACAAGCAATAGAGACACCCTCGGTATCGCAAGACCTCCAAACCATCCTTTCTAAACATCAAATGGTCTTTTCCACTCCCCAAGGACTCCCTCCTTTCCATGGTGTTCATGATCATTCCATTCATGTTGTACCCGAAATCCTTCCTCCCAATATCCGTCTGTATCATCACCCCTTTTCCCAAAAAAATGAAATTGAAAAATGGTCCAGGAACTCCTTAATGTAGGCATTATCCACCCTAGTATGAAGCCCTACTCTTCTCCTGTGGTCATGGTCCTAAAGAAAGAAGCTTCTTGGTGAATGTGTGCTGACTTCCATGCCCTCAAAAAACTGACCATTAAAGACAAATTTCGCATTTCTATCATTGATGACCTCTTTGATGAATTTAGTGGCGCCCAATTCTTTACTAAACTTGATCTTCGTTCGAGCTACCACTAGATATGTATGAAAGAGGTAGACATTCCCAAGACTTCTTTTAGAACTCATGAAGACCACTATGAGTTTTTGGTCATGACCTTTGGCTTGTGTAATGCCCCCTCCACCTTCCAAAGCCTCATGAATCATGTCTTCCGTCATTTTTTTTGTCATTTTTTCTTAGTTTTCTTTGATGATATCCTCATCTATAGAAAAACTTAGACAGACCATGTTGCTCATGTGGATCAAGTTCTCCATCTACTCTCTTAGCACTAACTTTTCCTGAAACAGTCTAAATGTTCTTTTGGCGCCTCAAAAGTTGAATACTTAGGTCATCTGGTTGGCAAGGATGGCGTCAGGGTGGATCCGAAAAAGATTGAATCTATGCAAGATTGGCCTCACTAAAAGACACTCAAAAGTTTGCATGGATTTCTCGGCTTAACAGGGTATTATCGCAAGTTTGTTAAGAATTATGGAAAGATTGCAGCACCTCTCATTTCTCTCCTAAAAAAGAACTCTTTCACTTGGACTCTAGACATTGCTTAAGCTTTTCAAACCTTGAAGATGTCCATGTGCACCACTCCAGTTCTGGCCCTTTCTGATTTCACAAAGACCTTTGTGTTGGAATGTGATACCTCAGGGAAAGGAATTGGTGTTGTCCTTATGCAAGAAGGTCGACCTTTGGCCTTTACCAGCAAGCAACTATCTGAAAGAAATCTAGGCAAATCAATCTATGAAAAGGCAATGTTGGTTATTCTGCATGTCATTGATCTATGGCACCCTTATCTATTGGGGCAATGTTTCCAAATTAATACAGACCATCAAAGCTTCAATTGGTTTATGGAACAACTCATTTCCTCCCAGGAGAAACAAAAATGGGTGACTAAGCTCTTTGGATATGATTATGAGATTATTTACAATAAAGGAAAAGACAATGTGGTTGTGGATGCCCTTTCCCTAAAATATGAAGATGAAGGATCCCTTTTTTCTCTTTTCTTCATTGTACCAGATTGGCTCCAAGCCGTTCTCCAGGAATGGCTACAGGATCCCAAAATTTCGCATCTCATCCAACAATTGCAATCCAATTCTCTAGTTCCCCCAGGATACTCTTGGCTCCATGATGAGCTTAGATACAAAGTCTATTTGTATTTGAGTAAACAATCAAAGCTTAAATCCATGGTACTTTCTGAGCTTCATGATAGACCCACAGCAGGGCACTCTGGGTTCACCAAAACCTATGACAGGGTCAAATGTTCTTTTTTCTGAGATGGTATGAAATGGAACATACGTAACTTTGTCGCTAAATGTGATGTGTGTCAACGCAACAAGGGAGAAACAGTCAAATATTTAGGCACACTACAATCACTTCCGATTCCACCTGCTATTTGGAAGGATATCTCTATGGATTTATTACCGGCTTACCCAAATCGGGAAATAAATTAGTCATCATGGTGGTTGTTGATCGCCTTTCCAAGTATGATCATTTCTATGCTCTTCAACGCCCGTTCAAAGCATCCATGGTGGCTCAAATTTTCATGGATCAGGTCTTCAAGCTTCATGGCATGCCACACTCTATTGTTTATGATCGCAACGCAACTTTCACAAGAAATTTTTGGCAAGAAATATTCAAGCTACAAGACACCCAATTGCATCTCAACACAACTTATCATCCCCAGACTGATGGTCAAATAGAAGTTGTAAACAAGTGTTTGGAAACATATCTCAGGTGTTTTGCCTAAAAAAAGAAAAATCAGTGGGCTCAATGATTACCCCTAGCTGAATGGTGGTACAACACTTCATACCATATGACTACACGCATTACTCCTTTTGAAGTGGTATATGGAGAGAAGCCACCTTCAATTCTATCATACTTACCAGGTGCCTCGAAGGTCCAGGTGGTTGACCACACACTTACAGTTCGAGAGGCTATTCTCCATACCCTCAAAGATAATTTGGTCATGGAACAAAATCGCATGAAGAAACAAGCAGATCAAGGTCGCTCTGAACGTCAATTTGTAGAAGGGGATCGGGTGTTTCTTTGAATGCAACCTTACAAGAAAACATCCCTCAAGGCCGAGCATTGTCAGAAGCTAGCGCCCAAATTTGATGGTCCTTATATAGTTCTCAAGCGTGTGGGACAAGTATCCTATCAGTTATCTTTTCCCAGTCATTCGAAGCTAGATTATGTTTTTAATGTTTCATGCTTAAAGAAGGTGATTGGAGCTAAGTGCCAAGTTCAAACCAACCTTCTCGAGTTAGCTGAAGAAGGATCCATTTGGCTACAACCACAAGAATTTTTGGACCAACATGAGCATCACCTATGTTAGAGAACCATCAAGGAAGTGCTAGTCCAGTGGAAAGATACAACTCCAGCAGATGCCACTTGGGAACCATCTACGATTCTGTAGCATTTTCCACATCTCAAGCCTTGACGACAAGGTTGTTTTTAAGGGGGCGGACATGTTAGGGTCCTAACCCACACATAGGTAGAACAATATGTTTGGATGTAATAAATGTCAATATTAATAAAGCCTTTCAATAAAATAGAATAAGGCAGATGTAAGAAGACCTAATAGAAGCTTTCGCTTCTAGAAGGATCTTCCTCTAGATGCTTCTTTTGATAGACATATTTAGTATAAACAGGAGTTGAAAGTATGAGAAACCTATCTTGGATATTATTGTAATAGAGATCTTCTCAACTAGAGGTTTCCCCCTCGAAGATGCCCGTGAACATTTCTTTTAGAATCAAAGTGCTATTTCTATTGTTACTCTTATAATATTTCAGTGTTGTTGTGGTGATTGTTCTGGTTATATTGTTGTTATTCTACCATTTCTAGCATTTTATTCTTGTTCTTCATACTTTTTATATATGGTATATTATAGGGAGTTGGAGCTTCCCTCAGGTTGTAGCCTAAGAAATTAGGGGGTTGGAGCCTCCTTCCAATTGCAGGAGGAAAACAAAGGAAGTTGGTGCTTTCAATGAATGTAATTTCTTAAAGAAATATAAGAAAAAACATTATGTGGTTTTCTCCCGCTTTGGGTTTCCACATAAAAACACCGGTGTACTGTGTATGTGTATGATTTCTCATTTGTTCATCGTTTATTTTCTTTGGAACTATTGGATGATAATGTTACAATGGTATAACACAATAAAAATGATTGTATTGCTCTATTACTAATTCACCCCCCCTCTCAGTAATCCAACATACCAGGTTACCTTTACATTGAGATTAGCAGAGATATAACCTTTGATGAAGATGTAGCACTCGATAGATCAAGAAGATGTCGTATTGAAGAAGTATATGAAGAAGAACTTGTATCTCCTAGAGTTGCATAACGAGTTTGATAAGTCATAACTTCCCCTGATAAAGAGATTCCAGAATATTGTGACATGATAGAATCTCAAGAACCTCCCCAAATGAAGATCTCTTACAAGAGAAAGCCAACTTCAGCAAGGGAAATTATTCAATATGGAGAGAAGTATGGTTCCCCCAAAGGAACCATAAGATAAGTTAAGAAGCCTAAGACATTCTCTATTTATATGGCTTTGATGTGTGATCTCATAGAGAAGGATCCTATTTTCTTTGAAGAATCCATTCAGAAGAAAGAATTGGAAGATGTCATGATAGAAGAATACCAATCCAAAGAATTATGTATGGGAAATAGTTCCCAGACTGAAGAGCAAAGATGTGGTATCTTCCAAATGGCTATACAAGATAAAACATGTTGTTGATGGAAGTATTGAGAAATATAAAGAAAGATTTGTAGCTCGTGGTTTTATTCAAAAGGAAGGCATTGACTATGAAGAGTTGTTTTCTCCTATAGCTAGATACACTTCTATTAGAACCATCATAGCCCTGCAGCTAAGATGAAGTGGAGGTTACACCAGATGGATGTGAAAACAACCTTCTTCAATGGTTTCATTGAAAAAGAAGTGTATATAGAACAAAATCAATGGTTTGAAGTTGAAGACAGTAAGACTCATGTATGCATATTGAAGAAGGATATATACTGATTGAAGCAATATCCTAGAGCTTGGTATGGAAGAATTGACAATTTCCTAATGATCTTGGGATTTACCAAGAGTAAAGCTAATTCTAACCTTTACTTCAAGGTTATAAATGATGAGCCTGTTATATTGTTGTTGTATGAAGATGACTTATTCTTGACTGGAGAAGAAAATCTCATCATTGATTGTAATAAGAAGCTAGCTGCAGAATTTGAGATGAAAGACCTAGGCCTGATGCACTATTTCTTAGGTCTTGAGGTTTGGTAGAGCCCCGAGAAGATATTCCTTCACCAAGGGAAGTATGCAGTTGAAATATTGAAGAGATTCAATATGTTGGAGTGAAAATCCATGAATACACCCATGGAAACTAAGTTGAAGCTCCTGGTTGATACTTCGTCAAAATTGATTGATGCCATGCTCTACAGACAGATCATTGGATTTTTGATGTATCTGACAAGCACCAAGCCAAATATATGTTTTGTTGTGAACACCTTGAGTCAGTATATGGTAGAGCCTAGACTTGTTCACCTTGTTGTTGAAAAACATGTGATGATATACCTTAAGGGTACGTTGGATTTTGGTCTCTACTACAATGGAGATAAAGACTTCAAACTGATTGGTTACACTGATTCAGATTGGGCTAGAAGTGTTTCTGATAGAAAGAGAACTTCAAGATGTTGGTTTAGTCTTAGGTCGCCCATGACTTCATGGTAGAGTAGGAAGCCATCTATTGTTTCTCAGAAGTGGAATAGATTGTTGCATGTTCCACCAGTTGTGAAGCCATATGGATTCATAATTTGTTGATAGGTCTATTCGATCTAGAGATGGAAGAAACTATGATTCTATGTGATAACCAGAGTTTCATTAAGATGACAGAGAACCCTGTGTTCCATGACAATTTGAAGCACATTGAAATATGGTATCACTACATTCGTGATATGGTGCAGAGGGGAGCCATAAAGCTCCAATATGTTGGCACAAATAAGCAGGTTTCATATGTGTTTACCAAGCCTCTGTATCGTGTACAGTTTGAGCACTTTCGAGACAAGCTTCATATAGTATGAAAGGACCTCCTTCGAAAGGGGGAGTCATGTTGATGATACTATGGTATCCCGACCAATAATGGGTAGCTTAGTTAGGATTTTATATCCTAGGGGAATGATCATCCCTAGATAGATCCCGAAGGTCCAATAAGGATGGTTTGTCAGAGTACTTTTGCATGTATATGCTTTCTATGATCAATAGTGGTAGCTCCATTAGGATTTTTATAATCCTAGGGAATCCTATGATTCCTCAGCAGATCTCAAAGGTATGGTAAGGACATTTTGTTACAGTACCACGTGGTAGCTTCGTTAGGATTTTATATCCTAGGGAATATGATGATTCCTGGGCATCTCCTTAGGGGCTGTCAGAGTACCACAAAATGTTGTAACACCTGCCTCATCCTGTTTCCCCATGATGATGATGATGATGATGATGATGATGATGATGATGATGATGATACTCCAGCGTTCATCTTGTGATGATGTTGTTGCTCCATCCTTTGTGTTGTGATGATGATGTTGTTGTTGTTGATGTTATTGATGATGATGATGTATTAATGTTATACTAATTCATGTTGATGCAAATGATCATGATGTTATTCCAGATCCATGTTGTGAATGATGATGAGAAAAAATTCCAATGATTTATAGATATGTCAGTCATTGTTCCAAATGTTGTTGATTTTGCTACCCTCTCTCTCTCCTGATGATGTTGTAGAATACCCTTCTTGTTAAGGGGGAGTGTTGAAATATTGTAACTACAAAGAGTATTCTATTTATTATTGAGTTGTTATTCATCAGATCAATCCCCTTTTGTGGATTGATCATGTAGGTATTTTTTACTTGACCAAATATCCTTTTGTGGATTGGTCAAACCCTAATTATATTATGCTAATTGATAAGTCAGCCCCTAGGCCTAATTAAAGTGGTTTTAACCACTAAGAAGAGAATGCGTCCCTACCCAGTGAAGAGACACCTTTCCAGTGCCTTCCATCTAGTATAAATAAAGGAGGTTAGCACCTCATTTGTTCACTTGCTCATCCACTCATCAAGTGCATAAGTTTGATATTTGCAGTTGGGAGAAGGAAGAGAGAGGCACATTGCTGAATGTTGGATATTCTCTAGTGTTTTGGTTTATTGTCTTGGCATTGTATTGGCTATCTATATTAAGAAAGTTTTTGATGGGTTTTCTTCCCCATGAGGGTTTCCCAAGATAAATGTTTTGTATCTTGTGATTGTGTTTCTCTCAGTGATCCTCCCTATGTTATTGTTATCTAGTAAATTGAAAAGAGCTTAATAGATGCTCTAAAAATTAACAATAATCACAATGGTGATGATGATGATGAGGAAATTGTTGGTAGTAGCCAGTGATATTCATGATCATATAGACTGCATCATGGATCATTTTTGATATATTGTTGTAATGCCTCTTTTCATGGTTACTATCATATGTATCATTTTTACGACCTCCAGTACCATATTATCGAGTTTTTATCATTTTGACATGTATCATTTTGAATTATATCATTTGGACATGATGTATCATATTGACTCGTATCATTTTGTCTTACATAAGTTATCATTATTATTTATATAATTTGTACATGATGTATCATTTTGACTTATGTTGACTATTGGAAATGTATCATTTTCACATTTTATTGATAAACTGGCATATTTGACTTTCACTTGTTTTAGTTATATATGATGATGATCTTATCAGTATTGACTCATCAATTTTTATATATTGAAAGTAGTTGATGATTTCTGGATGCATATTTATTACATATGATAGTTTTGATTTACTGCTCATGATGGATGTTGTCAAATTCACTTAAATTATAGATATTTGACTCAATTGTTTTAATTATAAATGATGATAATGTTATAATAATTATCTTGTTATTTTATATACACTGGATTTTGTAGATGTTAGGAACCAAACATCAATATAGCATAGAAAAACCTCAAGAAAAGTACTCAACGCCTTGAAAAAGAGATAATATCAGGTAATAAGCCTCTTCGAGGGGGCAACCTCCTTTTACCCCACTTAAATGTTCAAGTACAAGATG
>ML778157.1:1037156-1049235 GCA_009831015.1 Picea engelmannii
CCCACTTAAATGTTCAAGTACAAGATGATTCAAAATGAAAATGTCTCCTTGGTATATATAGGAGACTAGGAGGTTTTAATGGCCTAAAGCCGACATAAATAAAATGACATTACTAATCTAAATCACAACTAATGGCCTAAAGCTGACATAAATAAAATAACATTACTAATCTAATATGCCCCAATTAAGTGGTAATGAGCCAATATTAGGGCTTAACAGTAGATTCTATTTTGATGGATATTTAATAAGTATAATGATGTTGTTAATTTGTATGGATGTATGCTTTCCTAATTTTTTTTTATAAAAGTTATCCTGTAAAATATTTCAAATGCATTTATATGACTTACTATATAAAATATAATTGATTTAAGAGACATGATATATTTAAGTAATTAAATTCAAATAAAACATATTAAATCAATAACTGTAAGAAAAACATGAACCATTTTTAGAAGCAAAAAAGGAAGCAACAATGGAAGATAAATTGGAAGCCACACTAGAAGAAAAACTGGAAGAAAAATTGGAAGCCAAACTAGAAGAAAAACTGGAAGAAAAAGAGGAAGCAATACTAGAAGCAAAGCGAGAAGAAAAACTAGAAGCAAAACTAAAAATAAAACTAGAAGCCAAACTGAAAGAAAAATTGGAAGCCATATCAAAAGAAAAACTGGAAGTCAAACCAGAAGCCAAACTGGAAGCAAAAGTGAAAGGCATATCAGAAGAAAAACTGGAAGAAACACCTCGCGCTACTCCTGGCACTATTTTCAGCACTATTCTTGGCACTAAACCTGGTGCTAATCTGGGCGATATTTCTGGCGTTAATCTTGATGCTATTTCCGACACTGATCCTAGAGCTAATCATGGAACTATTTCTAACGCTATTCCTACTGCTAATCTTGGCATTATTTCCAGTGCTAAACCTGGTGTTATTTTCTCGACACTAAAAATGATGCTAATTCTGGCGCTAAATCTGACACAATAATAAAAAAATATAGATTGTGCCTCATTTTGCACCGGAAAAGGTGTCCAATTTGTGAACTGAAATACATTAAATTTTGGCACTATTTTACGCGCTAATTGCCTGTTCTATTTTAGTGAATGGTACTAAGAACTAACTGAGATTGTTTGTATGTTTGAGAAGGAACTTCCCACTAGTTTTATGGACTTGCAATTCCATATTCTAATTCACCTACCTAATGATTTTGAATTGGTTGGGGTGCTCTCATGTCATTGAATGTTCTTTTTAGAGAGGTACACTAAAAATTTGAAGGTGCATGTTTTCCAAAGGGAAAAACCAGAGGGCTCTATGATAGAGGGGTACATAGTATACGAGTCATTCTATTATGCCAGTTTGTACATCAAGAAAATTGATGACATGGACGGGGTGGTCATTTGGGCCCACCATCAAGATGAGGACAAAAGGGAAGGGGAGCTACTCCAAATGAACATAAAAAGTTGCTTGATAAAGAGTAAGTCAGTTATATTTTGTCAATTTAGTACATAGAAATTATTTACATTGAAGTTGATAATATATATTTCATCCCATGCTAATTGTTTTCAATATTTCATACATTAGCGAATTTAGAAATTTTGATGCCATCAATAAATTCCTTCTTTAAGTTGATAATATATATTTGATATCATGTTATTCATTTGGAATTTTTGTATACATCAATGAATTTTGAAATGGATGTCATAGATAAATTCATTCTTTACAACGCAAAGGCAGCGCGACCATGGGTCGTGTTGTATTAAGAGAAAAGAAGGAAACAGGACAGTGACAGGAAATGATTCAGATGGTTGAAAGGTAGAAGCAAGCTTTATCCTGATAATTCAAAAGAAAATATGCCAAAAATATGTCCCAACAGTTCATTTGATGACTAGATACAAGAGAAATATGAGGTGTCTGGTCATAACCCATGTGGAGAATATATGGATGCACTAAACATAGTGATCGGGTGAATCGAATCTCTAATAACCTCTCTAAGTACGATGCTCTATTTATAATATTGCACATTTGAATTGCAATACATATTATGATTTTATTAATGCTTTGGTTATTACACATATGAAATTGTCCTTTGTTCACATTTTTATAGGTGCATTTCTTCCCATCTATGTGGGCATATGGACATCATTTTTACACTAATTATGATAATGACGATCACATCACACAAGATTGTCAAGTAGAGGTCGAGTTCAATCAATCTAGTCATGTTATCCACCGTGATGAAAACCTGATAGAGGGAAAGTTAGGTTACATTGAAAAGATACAAGAGATCATGTAGGTGGACTTCTCATCATTTCAATGTGTTATTTTTGGTTGCAAGTGGTGGGATACCTTCGAACATAGAATTGTAAAGGAATATCATGTGATGCAGAACCCCACCTCCTCTTGGGGCCCGCTTGACCTCCCAGTCTAAGGATCATTGAATTCAGGAGATAAAAACAACTCAAGGCCCTTGTTGAGCCTTCAAAATAATTACCGTAGGCCTAAAATCCCGTATTCGGTAAAAAACCCCCTTTTTCGGGCATTCCTATGCACCCTCCAAACCTACCAAATGACCACAGGCTATGACCACAGGCTAAAGTGCTTTCCTCCATGGGATTTGGGACTTTGGAGCTCTCAAGATTTGAGAGTTCCCACAAAACAATAAATTATTCCTACCAAACACCAAAGTGGTGGAGTACCAAACCATTACAAATATCAATGGCTAGCAGGGCCTTAAAAAAAATCTACAGAAAAAAGAAAACTTTAGAATTTTGGGCTTTGATAGAACTACCCGCTCCAACATCTTGTGCTCCCAAAGACCTAGACTAACAGACTGGATTAGATGGTCCTGGTGTCCCCACAAATCAATGGTTGATGACTGGTTCACGACTCTAGACTTCAGAGGCTTTCAATGCGCAACCATGGTGTGCTTTCGGAGAGATGAACTCTGAATACGATTGGACGGTTTGTGTTATCTCGTATATCAACGACAACTATGTACTTTGCACTCCAAGGATTCATAGGTTTTGGTGGTGTATTTTGTTATCCTTCCAGAGGATCAGAGCACCGAAAAAACAACATTTATAGATCGACAACTCTCGGGCTCTGAGGAACAGATGGTTCAAATATAGCTTTGGACTCCAGGAGTCTCGACGTTTTCACACTACAACCCCTCACTACCCTCGAATGTTGAAGTAATGGAGGATCCCTCTTCTTGCCACATGTATTTTCTCTGATAGATGTATGGGATGAGTTCTGACTCCTCAGTACTCCGAGAAACTTCTTTCTAAGCACCTCACTTCACTTCCCCTCCAAATTACTGAGCCTCCATACCTAAGGATCAATTGGCACATGTCTCAGTAAATGAACGACCATGATGGGCTCCACCTTTAGAGACTCTAGGGATCCTCACATCTCAACACTCTACACCTTGAGCATTTTGAACATGTGAAGTCCGAAGGACTTCGAAGTTTAATCTTCGCACAACTTCCCTCAATCTAATGGTTGTCAAACCTCCACCGATTTCCCGAATGGATCTCATCCATTAAACTTGTAGAACCATGATTTGACCTCCTTCGTTGAGGATTTTTGTTGTTATCTCTTCTAATATTCAATCCTTTAGGTCCTTCGGACCTTCAACACACTCGTGTCCTCTCAACCTATGAAATATTTTGGGCTTAGAGATTTTCTTGAAAATTTCTCTACACACTCCTTGCATTCGTCCTCTTTGAGAATTCAACATATTCAAACCTATCAACACTTAGCTTAGTGTTGTCCCTGTGCACTCCTTGCACAAGACTTCTTTAATATTAATACTTCTCTAGGAGACTTTTCACTCTTCACATCAATTCTTTCACACCACAAATTGTTTATCCCGAACAAATGAGTCTAAATATGACTTTTCCTACGCACTCATTGTGTGGTTATATGCAATCCTTGCACCAAACCTCTGCAAAGTTTCTCATTATCTCTCTTGAGATTATAAGTCATACTTGACTCTGCCTTCACACACCTTGCAGGTACTGTGCACTCCTTGCACTAGATCTCTCATAAGAGAAACAATTGAAACTTATAGAAACATCAAAGGTTCCCCCACTTAACCACGAAAAACATATTCAGACACATAAAATAGATAAAACAGAAGAAAACATCACATGTACTCAATGTACTCAGAAATAGAGAACACCATACATTTGGAATCAAATCTCTCTGTTTGTATTCCTCATCAAAATAGGTACATAGCTTCATACAACTCTTTGCATCTCTCTACCATGGCTAGCAAAGATGACAATATTCTTCAACAACTCTCTAAGATAATGATCAGTAGCCTCATTCGAGCATACAATAAATACATTTATACATTAAGGGGATCATCGATCTTTCCCTCCAACTACCTTAGTTCTATCTTATCATAGCTAAGATGATCATCTACTGAGTCTAATTACAATAAATATCATTTATAAACAAATAAGAGCTGATGCTTTAGATCTTTACAATTCTACAAAAATTTAATAAAATACAATATATTATGATTTCATATGATGGCTCAAGCCTCCAGCAACTTAAAGCCTTAATTAAAAAGTGTTCAAAAATTTAAGATGATTCTCCCTCTTCTGTGAATTCAAAATAGGTTTGAAATGCGCGCTGGACGTTGAGATGATGTGCCCTCTCCTTGCTTCTATCCCTTGGTGTTGTTCATTTTCTCCCATTGTTGTAGGCATTTCTCTTGGTATCCAAATCATACATTGCAAGGCTTCACCTAATTTACCATTGCATTCTTTTTTGGTCACCTTGGTTGACCTTTCTATCAACCCTCTCAACTCCACAGTCTCCATGTCCATCTCATCCTTAGACATGATCTTATTTTTTCAACTCGCTCTAACTCTCCCTATAATCATTTCATTACAGGTTCCTATTGTTGTCACCCTCTGGTTGCTTCTCCTTCTCCTTCATTTCTTCAGGACTTTGTCTTTCCTGAAGGTCCTCCTTTCTATATTTCATGATTGCATCCCTATGTTAATTATCTTCTAACTTTGGATGGTTTAACCATTCTTCCAGCATCTCTAATTCCTTCTCCCATTGAATGAGTGTTGAATCTGAAAGCTCCTCTTGGACACTCCTCTTGGTCACATCTATGTGGGATTCTTCTTCCTTTTCTCCTTTTTGAATAGAACTTGGCTTCTTCCCACTCTCCTTCTCTTTGGAAGTCTCTAATGACTATATTTCTATTGCACTTTCTACCACACACGAACTGTCAATCTCAAAAGTCTCTAGTTCTTTAGCCTCTTCTTGGGATGTCTTCTACATCACTTCTTCACAAGCATGAGCATCTATAAAATTCATTTCAAGAGATATATTGATCTCTCCTATCCTCATACTACAATACTGGGGACTTTCTTCCTCCTTCAAGGGTTCCTTCTCACTCATGAGAAGTATACATGAACTAGCCTCTTCTTTAAATCCTCTCCCTCCTATCGACAACAATATATGATTACAACTACTCTTTTTAAGGGTTTAAGTGTTCTTTCTCTCATCTGTTGGATTACTGAGAGGGGGGGTGAATCGATAATAGAGAAATTTAATCATTTTTAACCATATAATCCAAGTGTTATATAAATGTATCATTATCATCCAATAAATGCAAAGTAAATAAGAAATGAACAAATGAGCAATCATACACATACACAGTACACCAATGTTTTACGTGGAAACCCAAAGAGGGAGAAAACCACATAATACTTCTTCTTATATGTCTTGAAGAATTACATTCATTGGAAGCACCAAGTCCACCAACTTCCTTTGTTTTCCAGCTGCAACTGGAAGGAGGCTCCAATCCCCTTGTTTATCAGGCTACAACTTGAAGGAAGCTCCAACTCCCCTATTCTATGGATACAACCAGAAGGAGGATACAACCCCCTATGTTCTCTAGTTACAACTGAAAGGTGGCTACAACCACCTGTCCTTTCCCTGTCCAACCACCATGAAGTAGAAGTAGAATTATGGAACCACTGTCACACTATCACTGTGAGATATATCATTGTAAACCTGTACCAATAAATTTGAACCATGCATCAACCATGCAACAACCTGTAATCAACCTGTATCATAAATAAGTGCATCAACCATGCACCAACCTCTAACCAAAAACCTATACCATAAACAGGTGCATCAACCATGCACCAACCTGTACCAAACAACCTATAATCAACATGTACCATAAACAAGTGCATCAACCATGCACCAACCTGTACCTCAACCTGTACCATGAACAAGTGCATCAACCATGCAACAAACATGTACAAATAACATGTCACAACAAATTTTCCAAACAACCTATCACAACAACATGTCACATCAATCTTATCAACCAAATTAGATCTACTCACCAAAATCAATCACCAAGACAACTCTCAAATATGTGCATCAACCAAGCATAACACAAGAACTCATAATCATCACCAAGATCAATATGTGCTTCTAATAATACAAGTATGCTACATCATCTACTAACAAGTGCCTCCAACCATGTACCAAGTATGTACAAATTATGTATCAACTACTCATCAGCTATGAATCATCAATATGTACCAACATCATCAACTATAGACCTCATGTATGTGCCAACTCATCAACTACTTGTCTCAACCATGTACCCAACATGTGCCTTAACCAAAAGACCTCATAAATTTCATCATCCAAATATGATTTGTAACTCTTTAATAGACCTAGTGTATATGATCATGTACCTGCAAACATTCATTAACTTTAACAACAAGAGACTAGCATTTTCATCAAACTTTTCTTTAGTCTCACATGACTAGTTTTGGATTAGTCAACAACCCTGTCTTGAAATAATCAGAACTATGTACATGTAATGAATAAAGATTTGAAACTGATAAACAATGTTATTCAGTGTTTTTTATGCAATTCCTCTAGGTTTCACTACTTGGAACCTCTCAGAAAAGGAGTTATAGCAAAAATGACATACCTTGTTGAATTCTGGCTTACTCTAGAGAGCGACCTTGTAGAGCGTGCATGATCCCGCAGGGAATATTTGTTGATTCGATCTAAAAATGTTACAAAACATACTAAATACTGTACTCTAACCAAAAAAATTGGTCTTACTGAATTTGGATCTATTTTGAAGAAGTTGTGATGTTTTTACCCGAAACACATGTTTTAGACTAGTTTTAGGACTAGCCACAAACCCTATTTTCCACGGAGAGTAACTCCAAAAATACAATGACCCACAATATTAATTTTTTACCAAAAATACTTGGATATGTTTCATCAATGTTATACAAATTTTTTAGTCTGAATCATTCTATAAAAAACGTTATTGCGAAAATGGTGACATGACTTGTAAATAACATACCTTAGAAAGCAACATCAAAATAATTTATCCTCCCTTGAATTCTGGTCTTTTGTTCTTCATCTTCCCTATGAAATTTGTCTTATATATCCTTTGGTTACCTCAGTCATCTTCAATATTCTCAAGTGTGATTAAAATGAGAGAGCCTTGCCTCTTATTTATACTCTCCAAGTAGCTTCCTTAAAAACATCTTCTAGGTCACTTTGCCCACTTTCCTTATTTTAGGGTTAACCCACTTCTAATTTCTCCATTAAATTTATTATTTAAATAATTTCTTTTGTATTCACTTTGAATTATAGTACACTCATCACTTCACTTTATTATTTACCTTATAAAATCTCTTAAACCACTTTGACTACTTTGACCTTTTGGGGCTTATAGATGACATATCAGGGTCCTCCAACTTTGTAAGGCCATAACTCTCAAACCGTGAGGAGTTATGTGATGTTCCACATACCACCAGAAATGGAATGACATGTACTATCCATATATAATAGTATTACCTTAAAATATATCAAAACACATACCATTATCCATCAAACAAACTTGGGTCCATTACCCAAACCTGGGTTCTCCAACTTCTCATGGCCATAACTCTCTAATCGTAAGGAGTTATGTGACGTTCCACATACCACAAGAAATAGAATGAAAATAAATATCCATATAGGATAGTTTCACTAACAAATTCATTGACCTTTATCTCATCATTCCATAAATAATCATGGGTTCTCTAACCATATTTCTAGGATAACTCAATCTGCAAAGCGTCTTCCCGTGAGGGATTAAACCATAAGGGGACTAATTTGGAGTTCATCCATTTGTACTTATTATCAAACATGACAATACAATAATGAGTTATCTTTACATCAAACAAACTTGGGTCCATTACCCAAACCTTGTGCTACCAGAATTCGCTACTGGACTTTTTCCAAGGGTTGACATCAATCACTAAGGGGTTGAAATCAATAACTAAGGGTGACATCAATTTACAATATCACTCTCCAATATTTTTCATCAATGAAAACCAATAATCCATACCAAATATCCATCAACCTAAGCCAACTGTCTGAAAATCTCTTCCTTTGGCATTGATGGAAACACTTAGTCATGATAACATTCATATTTATACTCTTTATCAATGTTTCAATATCTCCCCCTTGTACATCAATGGAAAAGGGTATCCCCCTTTGGGGATGCTCCCCCTTACTGAAGTCTCCTTGGGGCTGCTCCCCCTGCCTACGTGCCTTTGATTTTTCTTTATGTTTATAATCCTTGGATTACTCTCTTTCCCTTCATATGCATAATATCTCCCCCTTTGACAAACGGTATCACTCTGAAGTCATATCACTCATTCTTTCCTTGTGACAATCACTCTCCTTGGAAACATGCCTCTATGCTCTCTCTCCAAGAA
Source organism: Picea engelmannii (assembly GCA_009831015.1). Lineage (NCBI taxonomy): Eukaryota > Viridiplantae > Streptophyta > Pinopsida > Pinales > Pinaceae > Picea > Picea engelmannii. The sequence continues at coordinate 1,045,929 of ML778157.1, forward strand.
TTTACCTTTCTGATAAATCTCTCCCCCTTTATCCTATTTATGGTGCTTCCTCATGTACATCGAAGCCATATAAGATAAGCATTCAAAAGATTTCATTTTGGAGTAGAAATTACTCCTAGTCTCTGGCGAAGATACTCAAGGGCTTCTCATGGAAGTGGTTTTGTAAAGATGTATGCCACTTGTTCTTTTGTTCCCACATATTCAACTTTGATTTTCTTCTCTGCAAACTATTCCCATAGAAATTGATACTTGATTGGAATGTTCTCATCATACTCAACCTGTATATCTGTCAACTTTTGTTTCATCCAAATAATATGTGTACAACATGTTGTTGTTGCAATATACTTTGCCTCGGTTGTAGATAGAGATACTGATGATTGTTTCTTACTTAGCCATGATATTAAACACTCGCCCAAGTAGAATGTTTCTCCACTGGTGCTTCGTTGGTCATCAATATAGCCTGCTCAATATTCATCTGTGTAGGCAATAAGAGATAGATCCTTTCCTTTTGGATACCATAATCCAAACTCTTATGTTCCTTTGAGATATCTAAAAATTCTCTTTATTGCTAATACATGTGATTCCTTTGGTGTTGTTTGAATTCATGCCACCTTTCCAACTGCCTGCATTACATCTAGTCTGGATGTTGTCACATATAGTAGGTTGCAATCATTGACCTATATTGCCTTTGATTTGTAGACTTTGAATCATCATCTTTGTTTAACTTGCAACTAGTTTGCTTGGGAATGATAATTGGTTTTCAATATTCCATTCTAAACCTCTTTATCATTTCTCTGATATACTTGGTTTGAGAAATAAAAAATCCTTGGTTGCTTTGACGTATCTAAAGTCTCATAAATAAGGATAGTATCTAAAGTCCAAGTAATGACATTTCAAATTCATTCTACATATCCTTTGCAAATTGTTGTCTTAACCTGTCATCATCACTACCAAAAATAATATCATCAAAATAAATTTCAATTAATAAAATAGTACATTGAGTTACCTTGATGTAGAGGTTGTTTTCTGCACTTCCTTTCCATATTTCGTAGGGAGTTTTGTCATTGTTGTTTCTTAGCATTACTCTGTTTTGAATGTGAATTGATGTATGCATTGCATGTGTCCAAAAAATATCTATCAATTTGGAATCCATTAACATTGTTCAAGACATTTCTTGTGTAATTATCATCCATTATGATAATGTTCCTTTGTCTCTAAACCACTCTCTAAACCAATCTATAAATCCATGCTCTCATCCACTATCATATATCTATCCAAACCTGCTAAGTGTTCTTACGAATCCATTATTGTCCATACTGTCCAAGACTTTACTTGTGCAACTATCCATAATGCTAACACATTTATCACTATAATATCATGAAGTCTTGATTAATCTATCAAACTATACTTATGCTAATTGATTTCTCTAAATATGTCTTCTCAAACTCTGCAAGATACTCGAATGATGGTTCTTTAGTCTGTCACAGCTATCACATAGACTCTCCATGTCTAATATTCATATTACTTGGGAGTCTCTAAGCTGGATGGCTCAGAACAATTCCTGCTCTGATGTGTATTCATCATCATCTTCATTGGTAGATTAATTATCTCTATGAGCTATGATTTCTTTCTTTCTGTCTGTGGATTCATCTTTCACTACAATTCCTGAAAGTACAATCTCTTGAAAATGTTCCTTATTCACCCATCCTTCCTTGCTTTCAGTTATTTTCCAAACCTTTTTGTATCTAAAATCTTTCTTTTTCTCTGTAGAATTTTCTTCATCTTGTTTTATTGCCAATATTGCAATCTTTGGTACCTGGTATTTTTTCACTTGTTCTTCTTGTTTTCTTATCCATACTTTCTTATATCTGATATCAATTATCTTTCATGGAAGTATCGATCATGCTTCTACAATCACTAGTTATGTGTCCATAGTTATGACATTTGTAACACTCAATGTTACATGTGACCACATAGGAACTTCTTGCTTGAACATTACTTTTATAATCCTTGCAATATGCAACCTTATGTCCAAAGTTAGTACAATAAAAACAATGACCATAAAATAAATTTGCATACCTAGGAGTGAATGATCCTATTTGTGGCGTAGTCCTTCCAAATTTTTTGCTTGAATGATCATGATCATGATTGAAGCTTCTTTGTGGCTTGAACATGGATGGACTTCTTGAAGATGTATCTTCAATAGTTTTCTTAGATTCTGGTTGACCATGATTCCTTCCTTTGAGTACTTTTGCATAACTCTTTATATTTTCTTCATTCTTCTTTTCTAGCAACCTAGAGTGCTTCTCTTCATTCTCTATAACTGATGTGGATGTTTTTGTCTCTTCAACGATTTTACTTCTCACTGTGACAACTTCTTCTTCAAGCTTCTCAACCTCTTCTTATTTCTTCATTATCTGAGACTTCATGACTTCTTATGTTGTACTTGCTTCTTCAAGTTGGATTTTCAATGTAATTATTTCTTCTTCCAATCTTCTCTATTCTTGACCAAACTCTTCCTCAATTTGGTTTAAGTCATTGGTTCTTTCCTTGAGATGATCCATCAATATCTTTTCTCTCTTTTCTTCTTCTTCCTTTTGTGTTGCTATGTTGGCTTTTAAACATTTCTTTTGATATTCTAAAGTTTCGTCAATTCTTATGGCCTCTTCTAGTTAAGCTCTTAAATTCTTGATGACCTATTGATCCTTTTTGGAACCTTGAACACTTTCCTTTTGGTTCATCAGTTATTTCTTTTATGCCTTGTTTTCTTCTCTTTCTTTCTTTAGATATTTAATTGCACTGATCAATTTTTCTCTGTAATCAACTTTTTCTTCTTCATACTCTTTCTCTTCTGAATCTGTCTAACATGACGAGCATCTTTCTTCTTGTTTTGTATCTGCATCTTCTTTGGCATTTTTCCGAATCTGCGATGGGTGAAGAATATATGTCATGTAACTTATCCCAAAGTTATTTTGTTGATGAAAATTTACCAACCTTTTCTCTTACTGGATTAGGTAATCCTTCCCAGATGAAATCCATTGATATTTTTTTATTCTTCCTCAATTCCTTCTTGGGTGCAATCTTTTCCCTTTTTGAACTATCATATCCCATAACAACTGATATCCAAATATAATGTCCCTATGCCTGTAAAAATGCTTCCGTCATTATGCTCCACATTTCATACTTAAAACCATTATGACCATTAAACATTGGTACTCCATTCTCTGAATAATCCATGATCTCCTTCTAGTGGTTAAATTGTTTCTTGAAGGAACAATCTCTAATACCAATTGTTGGATTACTGAGA
>ML778157.1:1054922-1066936 GCA_009831015.1 Picea engelmannii
AAGACTACAACCATACAAACATATGTCCCTCAAGCAAGCCAAGAAGGATAATAAATTATCACCAAAGTACTATGGCCCTTATAAGGTGTTGCAAAAGATTGGTACTATGGCATACAAATTGCAGTTTCCTGCATCTTCACGAGTACACCCAGTTTTCCATGTTTCATACTTAAAGAAGGTTATAGGCGACAAGATCCCAGTTGAAACTATATTGCTAGAACTTAACGAGGAAAGAAAAATCATATTGGAGCCTGAAGACATCACTAACACAAGAATTCACCAGTTGAGGAATAGATCCATTTTAGATTATCTCATTAAATGGAAGAAACTATCGGCTGAAGATTTCACATGGGAAGATGAGTATTTTATACAAAAGCATCTAGAGTTACTCAAGCATTGTGGACAACACTTGTCTCAAGGGGAGGGGCATGTTAAGCCCTAATATTGGCTCACTACCCCTTAATTGGGGCATATTACATTAGTAATGTTATTTTATTTATGTCGGCTTTATTCCATTAGTTGTAATTATACCTCCTAGTCTCCTATATATACCAGGGAGACATTTTCATTTGGAATCATCTTGTACTTGAACATTTATGTGGGGTAAAAGGAGGTTGCCCCCTCAAAGAGGATTATTATATGAAATTATCTCTATTTCAAGGCGTTGAGTACTTATTTTGATGTTTTTCTATTGTATATTGATATTTGGTTCTTAACACAATACACTAGTGTTTTATGTGAAAACCCAAAGTGGGAGAAAACCACAATTTTTTTTTTCTTATATGTATTGAAGAATTACATTCATTGGAAGCACCAACTTCCTTTGTTTTCCAGCTGCAACTGGAAGGAGGCTCCAACTTCCTTGTTTCTTGGGCTACAACCTGAAGGAAGCTCCAACTCCCCTATTCTCTGGCTACAACCAGAAGGAGGATACAACCCCCTATGTTCTCCAACTAGAACTGGAAGGTGGCTAAAACCACTTTTACTTGCTCTGTCCAACCACCTTGAAGTAGAAGTATAATGATGGAACCACTGTCACACTATCACTGTGAGATATACCACTGTAAACCTGTACTAATAAACCTAAACCATGCATCAACCATGCAACAACCTATACCTCAAACTGTAATCAACCTGTACCATAAACAAGTGCATCAACCATGCACCAACCTGTACCAAACAACCTATAATCAACCTATACCATAAACAAGTGCATCAACCATGCACCAACATGTACCTCAACCTATACCATGAACACTTGCATCAACCATGCAACAAACATGTACAAATAACCTGTCACAACAAATTTTCCAAACAACCTATCACAACAACCTGTTTCATCAATCTTATCAACCAAATCATATCTACTCACCAAGAAAAATCTTAAAGATGTGGATCAACCAAGCATAACACAACAACTCATAATCATCACCAAGATCAATATGTGCTTCTAATAATACAAGTATGCTACATCATCTACTAACAAGTGCCTCCAACCATGTACCAAGTATGTACCAATCATGTATCAACTACTCATCAACTATGATACATCAAGATGTACCAACATCATCAACTATACACCTCATGTATGTGCCAACTCATCAACTACTTGTCTCAACCATGTACCCAACATTTACCTTAACAAAAATCCCTCATCAATTTCATCATCCAAATATGATTTGTAACTTTATAATAGACCGGGTGTATATTATCACATACCTGCAAACCTTCCTTAACTTTAACAACAAGAGACTATCAATTTCTTCAAACTTTTCTTTAGTCTCACGTGATTAGTTTTGGATTAGTCAACAACACTAACTTGAAATAATCATAACTATGTAATTGTAATGAATAAATATCTGAAACTGATACAAAATGTTCTTTAGTGTGTTTTATGCAATTCCACTAGGTTTCATTACTTGGAACCTCTTAGAAAAGGAGTTATAGAAAAATGGCATACCTTGCTGAATTCTGGCTTATTCTAGAGAGCGGCCTTGCAGAGCGTGCAAGTTCCTGCACATAATATTTGTTGAATTGATATGAAAATGTTACACAACATACTACAGAATTTACTATAACCAACACATTTGTTCTTACTGAATTTGGATCTGTTATGAAGAAGTTATAATGTTTTTACCTGAAACACCTGTTTTAGACTAGTTTCAGGACTAGCCACAAACCCTATTTTCCACGAAGTGTAACTCAAAAAATACAAAGAACCACAAGATAAATTTTTAACCATAGATAATTGGATATGTTTTCTCAATGGTCTAGAAATTTCATGGTCTGAAACATTCTAGAAAAAAATTTATTGTGAAAATGGTGAGATGACCTGTAAATAACATACCTTAGAAAGCATCATCAAAATAATTTATCCTCCCTTGAATTTTGGCCTTATTTTCTTCACCTTCACTCTTAAATTCATCTTAGATATCCTTTGTTTACCTCAGTCACCTATAGATATTCAATATACTCAAGTGTGATTAAAATGAGAGAGCCTTGCCTCTTATTTATACTCTCCAAGTAGCTTCCTTAAAAACATCTTCTAGGTCACTTTGCCCACTTTCCTTATTTTAGGGTTAACCCACTTCTAACTTCTCCATTAAATTTATTATTTAAATAATTTATTTTTTATTCAATTTGAATTATAGTACACTCATCACTTCACTTTATTTTTTACGTTATAAAATCTCTTAAACCACTTTGACTACTTTGACCTTTTGGGGCTTCTAGATGACATATCAGGGTCCTCCAACTTTGTAAGGCTATAAGCCTCAGACCATGATGAGTTATGTGATATTCCACATACCACCAAAAATGGAATGACATGTAATATCCATATATAATAGTATTACCTACAAATATATCAAAACTCATACCATTATCCATCAAACAAACTTGGGTCCATTATCCAAACCTAGGTTCTCCAACTTCTCATGGCCATAACTCTCTAATCGTGAGGAGTTATGTGACGTTACACATACCACAAGAAATGGAATGACAAGCACTATCCATCCAGGATAGTTTCACTAACAAATTCATTAACCTTCATCTCATTATTCTATAAATAATCATGGGTTCTCTAACCATACTTCTAGGATAACTCAATCCACAAAGAGTCTTCCCGTGAGGGATTTCACCATAAGGGGACCACTTTGGAGTTCATCCATTTGTACTTATTATCAACCATGAAAAAACAATAATGATTCATCTTTACATAAAAAAAACTTGGGTCCATTACCCAAACCTTGTGCTACTAGAATTCACTACCAGACTTTCTCCAAGGGTTGACATCAATCACTAAGGGATTGACATCAATCACTAAGGGTTGAAATCAATCTACAATATCACTCTCCAATAGTTGACATCAATGACAACCAAAAATCCATAACAACTATCCATCAACCTAAGCCAATTGTCTGACACCATCATGTATGGAATTTATGTCATATTTCCATGGTCTCCCCAACAAAACATGACAAACGTCCATGAGTATGACATCAAACAGAATTTCATCTCTATACACACCAATCTTAAATTTGACTTTTCACTATCGACTTACCATCACTTAGTGTCCCTTTTTCAACCATGAAACCTTGTACGGGTTCGATTGTGCAGTTGTCTCCATTTACAGATTTTCTACCATCTCTATTGACACTAATTTATGAGTGCTCCCACTATCAATTATCACCTTCCATACCATGTCCTTGGTCTTGCAATAAGTCTTGAACAAACTATTTCTTTGAACTAGATCCTTTGCCTCTTTCTTTAATTTTATCAGAAATTTTCTCATCATGAGGGAGATTCCTTCCTCTATTGTTTTTGTCTCCATCTCTATCTCCACATCTCTCAGTTGTGCTTCAAAAATGTGAGCTCATTTTGATCCTTTATTCTTCCTCTCGGGACATTCCCAAGACATATGCCATGTCTTTCCATAGGCATAACACTTTACTTCTCGACATATACATATTCCTCTTCCCCTAGGGAAAGAGTTTCTACCACCATAGTTTCCACCCATGGAGCTTTCTCATCTAGTCACCTGGTTGTCAAAGCTATCGGCTTCTTCTCTTGCGTTTTGAAACTTATCCCTAGTGGTTCCTTCTCTTTGGTCAATATTCTTTGCTCTACTCCATTGGATTTGTTTTCTAGCCAACTTTTCCTCTACTTTCAAGGCCACCTAATAAGCATCCTCCACTATCCTTACATTTATCATGATGATCTCATCTTGTGTCTCATACCTAAGGCCATTTATGTACCTGTCATTTTCTTTTCATCATTTTATCTTTATCTTGCTCTAATGTTCAGCCTGTACACATTTTTAATGTAATCCTTCACTGACAAACCCTTATGTATCTAGTTCAACAACATATTAAACATATTTATCTGGTAGTCTTTGGGTATGAACTGAGCCTTCAATTTAGCTACCATCCTATGCCAACATTTACTTTTCTTCTTACCTTTGTATATTCAATCAACTTGTAGTCCATCCCACCATAGCGTTGCATGTCCCTTCATCCTGGTAACATCATGCTTCACTTTATTTTCATAATAAATATCCTCTCCTCATAATCGAAGTACTTTTCCAAAGAACTTACCCACTCTAGTAGCTTCTCAACATTTAAGTTTCCTTCATACATTGGCACTTCTATCTTTTCTCTAGCTCCCATTTTGACAACAGCCCTCAACAGTCGTTCCTCAACAACTTCTTTTCCCGTAGCTTCTTCTGCTTCTAATTCTTCACTCTAAGCTTCATTTATGTCACCAGCATCAGGTGCTCTCCTTTGCGCTATATCCATGGAGTCCAATATCGCATAGAGTTGCCTCATTTCTTTTTCCATGGATGGATTTTCTACATGTCTATCCTTCCATCTTCTTGGTGGCTTGGTTCTAGGATTTTATTTATTGCAGAGATTAATTTGTGGCTCTGATACCACTTGATGGTATCAGACAAACAAATTTGTCCTTCCTGTTACCTGATGAAAAATCAGGCTCTGATACCACTTGATGCAGACCCCCACCTCCTCCTGGGGCATGCTTGACCTCATGGTCTAAGGATCATTGACTTCGGGAGATGAAAAAAACTCACAGGCCCTTGCTGAGCCTTCAGAGTAATTACCACATGCTTAAAATCCCTTCTTCAGGAGAAAATCCCTTTTTCAGGCATTCCTATGCATCTGTTGAACCTACCAAATGACCAGAGGCTATGACCCTGGGCTAAAGCGCTTGCCTCCACAAGATTTTGGACTTCAGAGCTCCCGGGCTTTGGGGCTTCCCATAAAATAACACTGTGTTCCTCTTGAATGCTGAAGTGGCAGAGTACTGAACCACTACAGAGATCAAAAAATGGCAGGGCTTCGGAAAAAAAATCTATGGCGAGAAGAAAATTTTATAATTTTGGGATTCGACAAAACTGCCTGCTCCAACACCCTGTGTTGCTGAAGACCCGAACTGGTGAACCAGATTGGATGGTCCTTGTGTCCCCATAGATCAATAGTTGATGATTTATTTGTGAATCCAGACTTCAGAGTCTTTCAATGTGCGACCATGGTGTGCTTCCGGAGCACCAAACTCTAAATACGATCGGACGGTTCATGTTTTCCTATAGATTAATGGTTCTTGTGTACTTCGCACTCCCGGGATTCAAAGGTTTTGGTGGTGTATTTCTTCTCACCTTTTGGAGGGATATACCACCGAACAACCAATAGTTATAGATCAAAAACTCTCGGGCTCTTAGGAACATATGGTTTAGATCTATCTTCAAACTCCAAGAGTCCGGGTGTTTTCACACTACAACTCCTCACTACCTTCAAACGTTGAAATAATAGAGGCTACCTCCACTCGCCACGTGTATTTTCTTCGATATATGACTAGGATGAGTTTTGGTTCCTCGGTACTCTAGGAAATTTCATCCTAAGTGCCTTGCTTCATAGCCCCTTTGGAGTACTGAGCCTCCAAACCTAAGGATCAATTGATGTGTGTCCCAATAAATGAACGACCACGATGGGCTCTACGTTTCAGGCCTCTGTGTATCCTAACTTCTCCACACTTTTCAACTCGATCTTCCCGAACACACGAAGTCCAAAGGACTCCAAAGGTTAATATTCACACAACTTCCCTCGATCTAATGGCTATTAGACCTTGTTGGTAGCCAATCATTTTTTTCAATTGCTCTTAAAAAACGTTGCCTACATCCCTTGTCTCGTTAATGAAAAATCATCGTCGCATTGTGCTTCTAGACATTCGTTTCATTTTTGCGACAATTGCAATTTGGTATCGATTTGATTTTCACAACTGTAAGTGTGAAAATACCTCTTCCATCGTTTGGATTGTAGTCGTCTTTTATCGATTTCTCCAAAAGACACTTGACCATTGGTTTATCACATGACTGCTAAATATTTTCTCGAACTTATGTCCTTGAGCATACTCTTACCTTGATTGCGCATTTGGATATGTTTATTGCTAAGCCTTTGGGCATAAAAATTTATTGGTTTTATTATGATCTTATAAAAGTTATAATGGATTTGGTCTATATGCTTTTATTCTTATTGCTATGGGCTTTTCACTCAGTTATTATATGAGAAATTTTGGATCATAATGTTATAAAAACTTTGGAATGCAAACATTTGAATGTGCAATGAATACATTGGTAAGTTTATGAAGTCAATTCAAGAAATAACAATGGTTTGAAGGCGCATGGATTAATCATATTGGATTTTGATTTTAAATCGATGCTTGGTATATTGTTTGGTAAATCGATATTACATTAAATGATTCATAGTTTCAAGCTATGTATTGGCATCAATTAAATTTAAAACTTGGTGTAAAACGATTGATTGACACGATGGACGTTGGATATGGTGTTGGATTGAACTGTACATTTGGCATGAGTATAACGCATGGTATTGGATCTGCTTCGGGTGACTGGCACGTTAATATGATTACACACCTATTTGTTGGCCGATACACATGGTATAAACGATTATGATTTTAATAACACTGTACTCAGTCATTAATACAGTGCGTGGTGGTGGTAATCCCACCACCTTCGCACGCATGCAGTTAATTCCAGTCTCTTCGAGATTTGAAGCTATCAAACCCTATCATTTTTTATGTGCATTGTTTCATTCAGTTTGAACCCTACCATGTACAGAAACCATGGCAACTGTAGTAAGGGCTGAGCCCAATGAGTGCCAAGAACTGTTGACATTTAGTGGTGCATGTAGCGACCTGGAACAACACGGGTGACTCGCTTTCATAAGGAAGTTTTATGGCTATCACCTCACTGTGGCTCGACAATTTTCATTATTGTTCGATGGCTCCCGAGCCAAAGTTGGAGATGTCCAACTTGAAATTACTGAACAATTTATCAGCTAGGCAACCAGCCTGCCTGTCAAGGGACAAAAATGGTCGAAAAGCTGCAAGGTAGACGATGTCCCATGGACATTACTGTTCCAATCTCGCACAGTGAACTCATGCGACAGAGGGTTGCCTGCAAATATGTTGAAACCCCGCTGGTATGATCTCTTGATGATTATCAAGCATTTCGTTACTTGTGAAGGCAGGTATGGGTTTATTTTCTTATTCCACCTGTGTTTATTAATGGTTTTCATGGGTTTTGAACTAAGTATGCCTCACTATCTGCATCGAAGTTTGTTCAAAATGGCTAAATGATATAAGCGTAGCCAGGCTGACACTAGCCTCTTCCATGTTGGGTTGATCAAAATGGTTTTAGTTTACGAATTAGGGTTACGTCGTGATTCTTGGCATGATTTTCTCAGCCGTAAAGGTTTTAGAGAGTCTAACCCTCCATAGGTAGATAAGCCCATGGTGACCGAGAGAAAACCTTCCCCTGTGCCTTATAATGCTTTATTACCTAGACCTAAGCCTGAGTCACCTACGAGTTTGCCTAAGGCTGTGCCAAAACAAACCGAAGTTGCTAAAGCTACAACCCAAAAGACTAGAGCAAAGACTGGTGTTAATACTCGAAGCAAGAAAAATGCAAGATTGATCTCTCGAATGGCGAGGAATAAATCTAAGCTTCCTGCGAAAACAGAGCCTATCGTGGTTAGCGAGGACTCTGATTCAGACATTGAACGATTTCTCGCCGAAGAGTATCCTTACTCCGAGGGATTGTGTGGCAAACCTCCTCATGATTTTGTCAAGAACCTACCTCCTTGTCTACGGGATAACCCTGACTTTCCTGGTATTGAACCACTCCATGAAACCCTCGGGGAATCATCAAAATCCCCTTCTGTTCAACCTGTTGCTGCACCTTGCGATCAATGTGTGTTATGGGTGGAAAGATACTACTTGGATGTACCTACGTTGCAATCCAGGATTTACGATTTGGAAAACCAAGTGGCAAAGCTCACTGGTCAGAATGCAAAGGTGCAACCCTCCGATAAGAAGCAATGAACCACGGGTTCAGTCCTGTTCAAAAACGTCGAGTCTTCCACTGCAATTATCAATTCAAAATTGGCATAAGTCCCAGCAGCTATGATGGTATATTTTTCTCATTTATATTACTTTCTTTGTACATATTTCGCCTTCTCTGTTACATAAGCATGCTTCACTGTATATAATGTTTGTTTTATTTTTGGTTATCGTTTAAAATTCGATTGGATTTGGTTTTGATTCGATAGATCATCGAATAGATATGATTGTTCAAAATTAGCTCGATGTTCTGTTGATAATACAAGTTGTTAATATTTTTAAAAATAGTCTGTTGTTGGTATCCCGAATTTTGAATACAGTCAATGGTATAATTCGAATTGGTTATGGTATGAGTATCATTAATAGATGGGTTAATTGTTTTAATTTCATTCGACCAAATTTCATACTTTTCTGTTGATACATAACCGAATCGCAACTGATTTTATTCTCATTGATTGCAACTTATTTGAATTGGATTCTGATTAAGGTTACGATGTTGTTTCTACTATTAACTCCGTGAAGATTGTTGTGGATTATTGCTCAGTTCATGAATCTGTAGATTTTATCATGCCTCTGTCCATTGACTGTGTAAAGGTTCTTGAGTTGATATGATTTCATCCGATTACAATGGAGGTTGTTTACGCATTGTGATTTTAATTAAAGGTTATCAATTCGTTACTATAACTAGTCGATGACAGTTATGACCATATCTATGAACTGTTGGAAATTCAACATATAAAGTCTATGACTAGATTTTATGGATAAAGTTATGCCTGTTTTATCGTGACCATTTTTGGCTATTGATTAAACGATTTGGATCCTATGCAAACCGATAATGATTGTTTTGTATCTCATACGATTTGGTTTATCGTTGATTGCATCCATGGAATAGTCTTGTTAAGATTTGATTTGATTTTATGACGATTGGGGAAACAGAGTATTCCCACTCTGTCCCGATTGTATTCTGTTCGATTTGGTTTGATTTAAAGGATTATTTTTATTCAATCATTAGTAATTTGTTGATGATTGGATTCGATTTGATTTTGATTATATATCTGGTCATGTTTACTATTCTAGACGAGCTACATAATCAAAATATTTTGTAGCTAAGTCTATAGAGTCATTTTTTTTATTGTTTTCTCAATAAAATACTCCTCTAACTTGATATTTATGTCTATTATAGGCAAATTCGAATTGGCAATGGATATGAGGAGAAGTTGGAAGATATCTTAAGGATTTCACTTGCATTTTTAGTTACTTAGTTTAAGAGATTTTTGGGATTATTCCCAGATTGTGTAAAACTGTTTGTTATTATTCACAAGGATGTTTTACCTTGTGAGAAACTTATATAAACCTATGGTTTTGTAATAATGCAACATCATCAGTTGTGAAAGAACAAGGATATGTAATTCTGATTCAAGCTGGAGCAAAATTGATGTGTTTTCATAGCTTTTGCTTTTCAATATATCGACACTTTGTCCCAAGTTTTGTATATCATTTTGTTTATGGTTTAGTATTACTTTGTTATCTAAATCACATGCATATGATATAATTTATTACTGTTATACATATTTTGTTCCTTCCTAAGAGATAAAGAACATAATAGTTGTTGATTCATTTTATGAATGATAGCTTTGTCTTCTTCGTAGGCTGAATTGTTATATAAGTTTCCTGCATAATAGGTTTCCCTTACTGTAGAGATTTATCATCAGAAAACTGTTATGATTTCTTTTATGTCTTGTTTGTCCTATAACATACTTCAAGAAGCAGCATAGTTGATCGTTTTCGAGAGGCTTAAGGACTAAATGGTGTGAATTTCTTCCTCCAACCAGCTTAAGAAGTCATCATACACAGGGCAGACTTGGAGCGTTTCCAGGTCAATTAGTTAGATGTTTACTGTTTATGTTAAGTAGTTTAATATAAATGATAGTTTAGTTAGATTTATATTACATTGTTTAATTTCAGTAATATAGATTAGATCGTTTAATTTCAATAGTTTTTATTTCTTTTTCATAAAACATAAAAGATGAAAAAGAGATTCTTGGCTGTCTTAGGGCAGAGAAAACACATGATTTTTACAGGTTTTAATCAAATCTGTAGGCTGTCCATAGTGTACATTTGTGAATAAGAAATATTGCAGCTGATAATTAGGCAGTTGATTTGAGTTATTATAATCATAATTAGTATTTTGTATATATAATAGTTAGTAGTTTATAGTTAGAATAGTGTAGTTAGTTTAGTTTGCTTTATTAGTTTCTAGTTTCCTTTATTTTAGTTAGTCTCTTGTATTCAGTTATAGTTTAGTTTGTTTTAGTTAGTTTAGTAACATTTCTTAGCTCAGATCATTTCTCTCTGGTTTTCATAGAAGACCTTAGAGCGGCCAACGGAGTCGTTAAAATCGTCAGGGTGGTCCATTCCAAACGGCTTGGGTTATTTAGACAACCCCGGACTGGTTCCACTCTCCCAGTTGATGGACGGTCAATTTAACCCTTCAACAAATGGCGCTAGAAGGAGGGCCTGAACTGAATTAATGGCACGAGGTGGTCGCAAGACTCCTCCACTCCCTAATCGCTCCCCTATAGTGACTAGAAGCCATTCATTCGACAGTATTCCCCCTCAAACAACAACTACTTCAATCGAAGATCCTCAGATCACAGTTGAGACAGCAACCCCTAATCCTACAGGTGGTGATATACAAGAAATTTTCAGACAATCTCTTATTAAATCACATAAAGCCTTCGCTAGTCTTAGGCAACCAAATCGCCCGTGGGGTCAACCTTTAGACTCTACTGAAGTCAGAGAACAACTAGGTGATATAAACCTTACTGTGAATCCTACAGATCCTAACACGAATCCTGTTGCAGGAGGATCTGGGATACCTCCTTCACCACCTCCCTCATCTCCTTCTTCTTCTGGAGGAGATTCCTCTTCTGACGAAGGAAAAACACCTTCTCAGCCTTCTACACCCACTACCCCAATGGAAAATCAGAACAACCCTGCTAGACCTTGGTTGGACCAGGATGTCGTAGTTGTACCTGGAGACCAACACCCTTTGCCTAAGAATCCAGAGAAATGGCTTCCTAAGTTTGATCCCGATTCAAAACAGATAGCTAAAGATCATATCAAAAAATTTATGTTAGCCATCAGACTCCGTAACGTTGAACATGAAGATGTTGTCTGTAGGTTGTTCCCTTACACCTTTGAGGGTAATGCATCCACTTGGTACTTTGCTCAGCAACCTCACACTATAGTATCTTGGGAAAAATTTGAGTAATGTTTTTTGGAGAAATTTGGAGATGGTAAACCTCCGGAAGTTTTAGTCATGGATCTTTCAAACTTAAAAATGAATGCAAAAGAAAAAGTTAAAGATTTTAATCAAAGATTTGTAACACTTAAGAATAGAATCCCTACAGACTCTATGCCTGCAGAAAGCCTTGTAATAGCTTACTACACTAAATCTTTACATCAAAGTATAGCTATTTGGGTGAAAAGATCCAAAAAGGCCACGTTGTTAGAAGCTTTTGAAGAAGCTACTCAAATTGAAAAAGACATTCTTAGTCTTAAAGATCCTTCTAGCAACG
>ML778157.1:1072539-1195064 GCA_009831015.1 Picea engelmannii
GTCGGGGTACTGAACAGGCCTGCTGGCAGCGAAGCAATGTCGGGTACATGAAAATCTTAAAAATTATGAGAAACCTCTTTAAAGTCCTTTATTCTAATCTAGAGCTTCTTGACAGGATAAAGACGTCTGAGTGGGTTAAATGGAAACCCTGTCGAGGCTATGGACGCCTGGTGGCAGCAGTGGCCATGCCAACAGTATTGAAGAGTTTATCATAAAAATCATCACTTGTTGATCTTTAAGACTGTTACTGGTTTGCATCTTTTAAAACTTCGCTGAAAAAGATGATTAATGATGATGTTTGTACGATTTTCTGGTTGGTGTTCTTGAGTTAAATTTTTCTTTGCTGTCCTGATCTGAATTTGTTCCTTTCGACAAAGATAACTGCTTCTCCCAGCATGTCGCCATTGTTGGCAGCCAATCATTTTTTTTAATTTCTCTTAAAAAACATTGCCTACACCCCTTGTCTCGTTAATGAAAAATCATCGTCGCATTGTGCTTCTAGACATTTGTTTCATTTTTGCGACAATTGAAATTTGGTCTCGATTTGATTTTCACAACTGTAAGTATGAAAATACCTCTTCCATCGTTTGGACTGTAGTCGTCTTTTATCGATTTCTCCAAAAGACACTTGACCATTGGTTTATCACATGACTGCTAAAGATTTTCTCGAACTTATGTCCTTGATCATACTCTTACCTTGATTGCACATTTGGATATGTTGATTTCTAAGCCTTTGGGCATAAAAATTTATTGGTTTTATTATGATCTTATAAAAGTTATAATGGATTTGGTCTATATGCTTTTATTCTTATTGCTATGGGCTTTTCACTCAGTTATTATATGAGAAATTTTGGATCATAATGTTATAAAAACTTTGGAATGCAAACATTTGAATGTGCAACGAATACATTGGTAAGTTTATGAAGTCAATTCAAGAAATAGCAATGGTTTGAAGGCGCATGGATTAATCATATTGGATTTTGATTTTAAATCGATGCTTGGTATATTGTTTGGTAAATCGATATTACATTAAACAATTCATAGTTTCAAGCTATGTATTGGCATCGATTAAATTTAAAACTTGGTGTAAAATGATTGATTGACACGATGGACGTTGGATATGGTGTTGGATTGAAATGTACATTTGGCATGAGTATAACGCATGGTATTGGTTCTGCTTCGGGTGACTGGCACGTTAATATGATTACACACCTATTTGTTGGCCGATACGCATGGTATAAACGATTATGATTTTAATAACACTGTACTCAGTCATTAATATAGTGTGTGGCAGTGGTAATCCCACCACCTTCGCACGCATGCAGTTAATTCCGGTCTCTTCGAGCTTTGAAGCTATCAAACCCTATCAGTTTTTCTGTGCATTGTTTCATTCAGTTTGAACCCTACCATGTACAGAAACCATGGTTCCTGTCGTAAGGGCTGAGCCCAACGGGTGCCAAGCACTGTTGACATTTAGTGGTGCATGTAGCGACCTGGAACAACACGGGTGGCTCGCTTTCATAAGGAAGTTTTATGGCTATCACCTCACTGTGGCTCGACAATTTGCGTTATCGTTCGATGGATGCCAAGCCAAATTTGGAGATGTCCAGCTTGAAATTACTGAACAATTTATCAGCCAGGCAACCAGCCTGCCTGTCAAGGGACAAAAATGGTTGAAAAGCTGCAAGGTAGACGATGTCCCATGGACATTACTGTTCCAATCTTGCATAGTGAACTCATGCGACAGAGGGTTGCCTGCAAAGATGTTGAAACCCCGCTGGTATGATCTCTTGATGATTATCAAGCATTTTGTTACTTGTGAAGGCAAGTATGGGTTTATTTTCTTATTCCACCTGTGTTTATTAATGGTTTTCATGGGTTTTGAACTAAGTATGCCTCACTATCTGCACCGAAGTTTGTTCAAAATGGCTAAACAATACAAGCGTAGCCAGGCTGACACTAGCCTCTTCCATGTTGGGTTGATCAAAATGGTTTTAGTTTACGAATTAGGGTTACGTCGTGATTCTTGGCATGATTTTCTCAGTCGTAATGGTTTTAGAGAGTCTAACCCTCCACAGGTAGATAAGCCCATGGTGACCGAGAGAAAACCTGACCCTGTGCCTTATAATGCTTTATTACCTAGACCTAAGCCCGAGTAACCTACGATTTTGCCTAAGGCTGTGCCAAAACAAACCGAAGTTGCTAAAGCTACAACCCAAAAGACTAGAGAGAAGACTGGTGTTAATACTCGAAGCAAGAAAAATGCAATACTGATCTCTCGCATGGCGAGGAATAAATCTAAGCTTCCTGCAAAAACAGAGCCTATCGTGGTTAGCGAGGACTCTGATTCATACATTGAACGATTTCTCGCCGAAGAGTATCCTTACTTCGATGGATTATGTGGCAAACCTCCTCATGATTTCGTCAAGAACCTACCTCCTTGTCTGCGGGATAACCCTGACTTTCCTGGTATTGAACCACTCCATGAAACCCTCGGGGAATCATCAAAATCCCCTTCTGTTCAACCTGTTGCTGCACCTTGGGATCAATGTGGGTTATGGGTGGAAAGATACTACTTGGATGTACCTATGTTGCAATCCAGGATTTAGGATTTGGAAAACCAAGTGGCAAAGCTCACTGGTCAGAATGCAAAGGTGCAACCCTCCAATAAGAAGCAACGAACCACGGGTTCAATCCTGTTCAAAAACGTCGAGTCTGCCACTGCAATTATCAATTCAAAATTGACATAAGTCCCAGCAACTGTGATGGTATATTTTTCTCATTTATATTACTTTCTTTGTACATATTTCGCTTGCTCTGTTACATAAGCATGATTCATTGTATATAATGTTTGTTTTATTTTTGGTTATCGTTTAAAATTCGATTGGATTTGGTTTTGATTCGATAGATCATCGAATAGATATGATTGTTCAAAATTAGATCGATGTTCTGTTGATAATACAAGCTGTTAATATTTTTAAAAATAGTCTGTTGTCGGTATCCCGAATTTTGAATACAGTCAATGGTATAATTCGAATTGGTTATTGTATGAGTATGATTAATAGATGGGTTAATTGTTTTAATTTCATTCGACCAAATTTCATACTTTTCTGTTGATACATAACCGAATCCTAACTGATTTGATTCTCATTGATTGCAACTTATTTGAATTGGATTCTGATTAAGGTTACGATGTTGTTTCTATTATTAACTCCATGAAGATTGGTGTGGATTATTGCTCAGTTCATGAATCTGTAGATTTTATCATGCCTCTGTCCATTGACTGTGTAAAGGTTCTTGAGTTGATATGATTTCATCCGATTACAATGGAGGTTGTTTACGCATTGTGATTTTAATTAAAGATTATCAATTTGTTACTATAACCAGTCGATGACAGTTATGACCATATCTATGAACTGTTGGAAATTCATCATATAAAGTCTATGACTAGATTTTATGGATAAAGTTATGCCTATTTTATCGTGACCATTTTTGGCTATTGATTAAACGATTTGGATCCTATGCAAACCGATAATGATTGTTTTGTATCTCATACGATTTGGTTTACCGTTGATTGCATCCATGGAACAGTCTTGTTAAGACTTGATTTGATTTTATGACGATTGGGGAAACAGAGTATTCCCACTCGGTCCCGATTGTATTTTGTTCGATTTGGTTTGATTTAAAGGATTATTTTTATTCAATCATTAGTAATTTGTTGATGATTGGATTCGATTTGATTTTGATTATATATCTGGTCCTGTTTACTATTCTAGACCAGCTACAGAATCAGAAGATTCTGTAGCTAAGTCTATAGAGTCATTTTTTTATTGTTTTCTCAATAAAATACTCCTCTAACTTGATCTTTATGTCTATTACAAGAAAATTCGAATTGGCAATGGATATGAGGAGCAGTTGGAAGATATCTTAAGGATTTCACTTGCATTTTTAGTTACTTAGTTTAAGAGATTTTTGGGATTATTCCCAGATTGTGTAAAACTGTTTGCTATTATTCACAAGGATGTTTTACCTTGTGAGAAACTTATATAAACCTATGGTTTTGTAATAATGCAACATCATCAGTTGTGAAAGAACAAGGATATGTAATTATGATTCAAGCTGGAGCAGAATTGATGTGTTGTCATAGCTTTTTCTTTTCAATATATCAACACTTTGTCCCAAGTTTTGTATATCATTTTGTTTATGGTTTAGTATTACTTTGTTATCTAAATCACATGCATATGATATAATTTCTTACTGTTATACATATTTTGTTCCTTCCTAAGAGATAAAGAACATAACAGTTGTTGATTTATTTTATGAATGATAGCTTTGTCTTCTTCGTAGGTTGAATTGTTATATAAGTTTCCTGCATAATAGGTTTCCCTTACTGCAGAGATTTATCATCAGAAAACTGTTATGATTTCTTTTATGTCTTGTTTGTCCTGTAACATACTTCAAGAGGCAGCATAGCTGATCATTTTCGAGAGGCTTAAGGACTAAATGGTGTGAATTTCTTCCTCCAACCAGCTTAAGAAGTCATCATACACAGGGCAGACTTGGAACGTTTCCAGGTCAATTAGTTAGATGTTTACTGTTTATGTTAAGTAGTTTAATATAAATGATAGTTTAGTTAGATTTATATTACATTGTTTAATTTCAGTAATATAGATTAGATCGTTTAATTTCAGTAGTTTTTATTTCTTTTTCATAAAACATAAAAGATAAAAAAGAGATTCTTGGTTGTCTTAGGGCTGAGAAAACACATGATTTTTACAGGTTATAATCAAATCTGTAGGTTGTCCATAGTGTACATTTGTGAATAAGAAATATTGCATCTAATAATTAGGCAGTTGATTTGAGTTATTATAATCATCATTAGTATTTTGTATATATAATAGTTAGTAGTTTATAGTTAGAATAGTGTAGTTAGTTTAGTTTGCTTTATTAGTTTTTAGTTTCCTTTATTTTAGTTAGTCTCTTTTATTCAGTTATAGTTTAGTTTGTTTTAGTTAGTTTAGTAACATTTCTTAGCTTAGATCATTTCTCTCTAGTTTTCATAGAAGACCTTAGAGCGGCCAACGGAGCCGTTAAACTCGTCAGGGTGGTCCATTCCAAACGGCTTGGGTTATTTAGACAACCTCGGACCGGTTCCACTCTCCCAGTTGACGGATGGTCAATTTCACCCGTCAACAGACCTCCACAAGTTTCCGAAATGGATCTCATCCATTCAACTTGTGGAACCACGATTCTGCCTCTTCCATTATGGATTTTTGTCATTATCTCTTTTGAGATTCATTCCTTGAGGTGCTTTGGACCTTTGACGCACTCCTTGCATCCTCTAAACCTCTGAAAGATTTCAAGCTTAGAGATTTTATCAAAAATGTCTCTACACACTCCTTGCATTTGTCCTCTTTGAGACTTCTTTAGATTCAAACCTCTCAACACTTAGCTCAGTGTTGGCTCAGTGCATGCATTGCACAAGACTTCTTCAATATTAATACTTCTCTGGGCAACTATGCACTCTTTGCATCAGTTATTTCATGCCACAAACTATTTCTCTTGAACAAATGAGTTTGAATATGACTCTGCCTATGCACTCCTTGCACCAAATCTCTGCAAAGTTTCCCATTATCTCTCCTAAGATTATGAGTTAGACTTTGCTCAGACTTTTCACACCTTGCGGTGTTATAACCCTAAATTGCACCACACATGCTTACCTGGCATCAGGCCAACTCATATCCTTTCTTTTCCAAAAACACTATTGAACAACTCTTTGAAAATCCTATTGTATAAAGGCCCACGCACCCTAACCCATTACTGCACGCATGTACACACTGGCTAACCCAAAACAGCCCGCGTGGACCGACAAAAACATGAAAAAAGGAAAGTTGCCAACTAAACAAAAAGCTATGGGTGAGTTAACTGAAACTCTCGTCCATGCATGGTCGAGGGTTCGTCCAAATACCTAGCTCCTTCTAGCCTATAAAAGAAGGGGTAGGGGTATCATTTGGAGGAGGAACAATATAGCAAAGAAACTCTACCCATTTACGTATTCCCATTGTCCCAACCCTTTAGCCTTTCCTTATGCCAAAGGATCTTCAAAGCAAAGCAGTTGAAGGAAAGAGGAAGAGGAGCCTAGGATCAAGTTCGAGGAGTGGTGGACAGTCTCAACTTTTGTAAGTTGACTCATTCAAAGTAATAAAGAAAATGATTTTCTCATCCCAATTCATGAACTGTTTATAGTTTATATATGTTTTGATTTCTAACCTGTTAGTATATAAGTAGTATGCATTCATAGTTGTTGCTCGTCTTGAATGCGGGTCAGCTTTGGAAAGAGTATTGCGAACAACTAATCAAGTACAATGTAGGATCAACATCAAATGCTAGGAATGAGGTAGGTTGATCTTTCCATGCATTTACTAAGAAAAGGGGATTTAAATCTAGGGATGAAGGTAGAGAGTAATTTCTATTCGGTCATATCTGCATGCAAAGTTTGAACTCTATTTGCTAGTCTGTAGGGTGTATTTCCCAACAACAGAATTGGTGACCATACTAGGGAAAACTCTGTAGGGTTCCTGGAATTTCATTTAGTTTTTGGGTAGTTTAAAGACTAGTTTTTCTTTCCTATCTTTTCTTTTCATTTCTATAAAGTATGAACTAGCAGGGAGTCTGGTTTTCCATACCATCTTTCCCTGACTTTTGCTTGACTATGTTTTTCGGGACCCAAAGAGGTACACGCAGCCTACACAAGGTCTGCACACATGTACCTGCACCCTATCCTCTTACAGCCTGCGTGTGAATGCTAGTTGTAGAGGTAGCAATAGCATGTAGAAGTTCAGAGAACCTCAGAGGTAGTCCTCCTCTTCCCTGTCAGAATCACGCATTCTCAAGGGGTTTTCTAGAATTTTGTCTAAGTCTTGTTTGCTAACAGTCCTATCTTAGATTGTTTTTGCCTTATTATTTTTCCTTGCATTATTTGTTTTTCTGTTACAAAGAATATCCAAGCCTTTAAGGGATCCTGGTTATCAATATCAGTGGTCTCTTCCTGTTTTGGTTTGTCTATTTTCATTTTTTCTTAAAGTTTAGATATACACGCAGCCTGTAAAAGGTCAGCCTGCGTGTACACGCCCTCTGTCTCTATTCAACGCGTGTTCGCATGCGTGCTGTTTGAGTAACTGTCGCGTGCTTGTACAAGATACTTTTTGTTAAGGGTAAGGCAGCCATCCTTTCCCTTGATAAGAATTATTCCTCTCAGGTGTTTGAATCTCTGTTTGAATAGTCAGTAGCTTAGGATTAATTTTACCCTTAGCTTTCTTTTTCTCATTTAAAACGTTGTTAGAAAAATAAAAAAAATTACAGTTCTTAGACAAGTGTGAGAGTCATTGTTTTTACAATTTCTATTGTGTGATTTGTTAATATGATTCTTTGTGATCTGCGATTAGGCCAGATTTTTTTTTCTTGGTTTTAGCTTGTCGGTATTTTTCCTTTCTTGCTTTACTGGCATTTAAAATAAAATAAAAAATCTTTTCATTTTCTTGTTTGGTTGAACAGTGTGTTTCTGCATTATTAGGCCAGGGAAAAGTATTTTATTTCATAAGTTTTTGTAGTTCACTTAGATCATAAGTAGCTCGTAGTCGAGTGAAATTCCTTTGATTTTGCTATCCAAAATCTTAGAAAAGTCAAAAAATCTTTCTTTTGAAAAGTTGTTGAAATTTTGCATTTAGTAAAAGTTTTGTTTCCAACTTTTTTATTCCTTTTTTGATTTCATCTTTTACACATCATCAGTTTCACCCTCATACCCATTGACTTAAGACAAAACCATAAAAGTAATGCTAAATTTAAAATCTACTAGACTTTTATGTTCATAGGATTCACAAACTAGTTCAGGACTAGGGCCTTGGATTAGGTTGGAGAGGAAAGTCTTCAAGGCCATTTAAAATCAAACATTGGAGTCTGAGATAGGGAGTGTCTAAGTCTAGTTTCATGAAAGTTATCCAGGATCCCCCTCTAACACAGGGGATAAACACGAGGTCATGTGCAGAAAGGTAGTGGAGATAACCCCTCCAAAGCCGAACCAATCGTAGTGGAGAACACATATAGAGGGCTTGTTTTGGGATTCCGTCATTTTCATTTTCCATGGGGCTTTGTGAGTCTCGAATCCATTCGAGGTCCTCAGTTGTCTTCTGGACCATTTTATCTTGATACCCTTGATAGGTTTCGGGCTCGATACTCTGCTCATTGTGGTCTACCCGACTTTTGACTGTACCTGCTTGGTGATTGTTTGCGTGCTAGCAACCTAGTTGCCAATCTTTGTTAGGGGCATACACAAGTGACTGTGGGGGTATACCATGGTACCTAGGATAGACATCGGGGAACGCTTTGCAGACTATACCCAGAGGGTGCTTTCGTGTTCAAGTTGCACTTACACCGGTAAGTTGCTCTAGTGTTGGTTGTTGTAACTATTCTTCCAATTAATTTAGTGTTTTCTTGTCTTATCTTCTAGGGATTCTTTTGTAGTGGGTGTTACTTTTGAGCGTTTAGAATACCTTAGAGTGTCTTGGATCTTCTCACACAGTGGAGGATCCCGAGCTCCGCCAGTCATGAAGGCTTCTTTGCCTACCGTCAGTTACACTGGAGACACCCTTGCCACCATTAAGGTGGAAGCTAGACCAACAAGGGTCTTTTGAGGCGAACGAGTTACAAACCATTGTGCCCGAACAACCCCTGGAGGAATCGACCATTTTGGACCTTGAAGCAACCACTCTTGGCTTGGTTGAAACCCCAACCACTGATCTCTTGGCACCTTTCATTGTACCAATTCAATTTTACGAGCGCCAGACAGTGTCGCACACAGCAATGGAAACAAATGTTGTTACTCCTTCTGGGAATTCTTCAATTCCCACCATGGTTATCACCACAGGAGAGCTGTCATCTCCTAACCTACTATCGTCGGTCTGATCCACCATGGTCTCGACCACAAATACTTCGTACAATGGTCCGAACCCATCTTTGGCAGTGGCTACAACCCCTTTCACAACTAGTGCGATAGGCCCTCCGTTCCCATACAGTATGCCTAGTTCGGGTACAAGTCCTGTACTTTCATACTCCACTTTAGAGACTTTGGGTCTGGGGGCAGGGAGCTCTAGCACTCCTCTGCAAGGTCACATGGGGGGTACTCCTATCCCTTTTAACACTTTTCCTTATGGAGGAGCTCATATCCCTCCTTCGTCCCCTTCACTCAGTGGCTCGCATCAAAAATCCACCGGGCAACCTACACACAATAGTTTATTTGGAGCGGGGATTCAAGGACCACCTTTGCATAGTATGCCAGTAGGTTCGACAAAGTTTTCTTGGAACGGAACATTTGGTAACAAAAACTTCTCGTCAACCGCTTTCCTGACTGGGGGCAACCCCATTTTTGGACAATCTACTCCTGTGCAGGGTATTATTCCTGCACAAGGGGCAAACCTAGCAGGACCTTGGAATTCAAGGAAAGGATCCGTTCCCTCCTCCAGAATTCCAATCTGGGGTAATTCTTTCCAAAATCAATGGAACCCTGGACAAACTACTATGCCTATCGCCACGGGACCAACATGGGGTAATCCTTCCCAAAGTCCTTCGAATACAATGCATGCCCAACAATCTATGTCCTATTTTGGAAATCAACCGATGATGTCTCCACATATGCAAAATCCTTACGCTAGCCAGGACCATGGTTTCTACCAGAATCTGGGCCACCAACCAAACTTTCCTGGCAACTTAGTGCCATTCAAACTCCAGGTCCCTTTTTCTCAGGTTATCAACAGCAACCCAAACTACCATTCCTGGCAAATTTACACTTGCCATATTTGACAAGGTTGTTGAATGACCCTATTTTTCACAATCTGCATCGGCATCCTATGCTGACGAAGTTGCCTTCAGACATTCCAAAGTTTGAAGTTGAGCCTAATGAAGATCCAGGAGATCATGTGACTACCTTTCATCTTTGGTGCTCATCTAACTCATTGAAAGATGACTCCATTCAGTTTCAATTATTTCAACATACTCTCATTGGGAGTGTCGCGAAATGGTACATTGAGCTCAATCACTCAAGATACTCTTCTTTTGGCGAACTAGAGATGGATTTCCTTAACCATTTCCAGTTACCTGTGAGATACGATGTTGGCACAGAGCTGCTCGCTAATGTTGAACAGACAACAACGGACCATATCTCTAATCACATTCGAGAATGGAGACGCCAGAAGAGTTAAATCAAGGCACCAGTTCCACCAGCATTCCTTCTTGGGTGGTTCCTTAAGTATTTGGTCCCACAGTTATCCAAAGACGTTGTGACGTCAGGATTTTTCTCTGAAAAAGATGCCATCATGAGGGCTCAATAGTTTGAGCTCATCTATTCTTAGTCTGGTTTATTATACAACATCTTTCCAGATGCGCCACGTTCAATACTGAATAAAACTAGACAGAGAGTTGGACCACATGCCTATGGTATTGTTGGTTCAGCACAAACCAAGCCCGTTGAGCAATTGACAAAGCATTTGCAGTAGTTATCCATACAACACACAATGGCCAGCCAAACTACTGCTTTGGTTGCTCCCCCTACCCAAACGTCGGAAGTACACATGGTGCAGTCGACTAACCCAAAGGCCACCCAACAACCTGAAGGGAAGAAAAAAAAACGAAAGAAGGGTAAGGGGGATAAAAAACCCAACGATAATGTGACAGGGACAACACTAAAAAATGGAAGGTGAGGTATCCTTGCAACTTGTGCGCGAAAGACCACCCGACCCATCTGTGTCCTCGGCTTGTAGAGGCCCAAAAATTTGTCACGTAACAACATCAGGCGGTGTTGACTAATCCATTTCAACATGGGAAAAATATAACTCAAGCCTCTGCAAGTATGGAAGGGGGCAGCCAAGAAAATTGCCCGCCTCCGAACAACCCCTTGTTCGCGAATGTATATATGGTTAGGGGTGATGCTTTCATATCGACTAGAGCATACGATTATAGTAAACCAAGCACTTATGAGAAGGGTAAAGAAGCTAACCTCCCATCTCTTCCTCTACAGATTGGGAAGACAATGGGAGAAACAATGATACGCATTCCAAAAGGTGCATTTAAAAAGGCTTCTCATAACCCAAACACAAGGGTTGCTGAGAACTACTCTGTGGTGGAAGATTTATCACAAACCCCTTGCACGATGTCTGCTTTGGAGGTCCTCCAAAGCTGCCCTGCTCAGAGGAAAGCCTTGTTAACCGCATTGGGCTCTACTGAGACTTGTAATCCAGGTACCATCATCTTAGATACAATCGACTTAAAACCTCGTCTGCCTTACCATGTAGCGTTTGAGATAGTAGTGGTTTACCCCACGAAAACTTTTACATGGAATATCTTCCACACAGTGGTTGATGAGGGCGCTTCGACATGTGTTATGTCATTAGCATGTTGGAAGGCCACTGGCTAGCCCATTTTGTCTCCATCACCTACTCTCCTCACTACTTTCGACAATCATTCGTTTCGACCGCATGGCATCGTTCATTCTTTCCCCATGCAGTTAGGAGGGAAGACCGTGTGCATCGAAGTAGAGGTAGTCGATGCTCCCCTCGACTATAACCTCTTGTTAGGATGGAGTTGGACTTATGTTATGCAAGTTGTGGTTGCTACAGTTTTCTGGGTCTTGTTGTTTCTACACGAGGGTCGGATAGTGACCATCAATCAATTGTCTTTCTCCAGACCTGACCCAGCTTTGGGGGTATCCACGGTCCCGATGATTGATAATCCTCAACCAGGTGTTGTCAACGTAGGAGTTGGTTTGTGCCCATCCTTGATGGGTACCTTTGATTACCCACCTCCTCACGGTGATATCAAATTTATATCTAATCACCATAAGGTTGAGATTTTTCAAGTTTCGTCATTCCGCACGACTTACTTTGAGGATCCGTGGATTCTTCCTTCCCCATTAGCCATGATGGATGAGACAAGGAACCCAGGCATTTCCATTCCCTTGTCTGTCGCTGAATTAGCATACTCTTTAATCCAACAAACTTCAACTAACACTGATCTGACTCCTGCATAAGAGTTAGATCCACTTCTAGAGCCTATTTGGGCTCAGGGTTCTCTCACTAACATTGATTTGTTAGACTTAGTCTTGCCTTCTGATGAAGTAGTAATCGAAGCAATGAATAGTCTGGACAAACCTTGGGAAGATCTTCATCACAGATCATATTTCCTCCAGAGTTAAGATGAATCGAAGTAGGAGAATTCACCGTGGCCGTGACGGGAGAGCAGTCATGTCCTATTAATCTCTTAGCTACACATGAAATTTATGCTGAGGGAAATATGGCAACTATCACTGAAACTATACCAATCAACATCTCCTGAAACCCTAGCATCATGGAGAACGTCTTCATCGGAGCGGATTTCTCCCTCAAAGAGATTCAAATATACACAGATCTTTTCAAAAAATTATGCGATGCTAAAGAAGATGCCAAAGACTTGCATGACATGGATAGAGTGGATTGACAGTCCGATTCATATGATTGATTGAGTCATAACTAAATATGTTGACTCAGGGAGAGATTGTAGAACCGTTTTATTAGAATTCTTTATGATCCACGCTTCTTGACACTGCGTGTCATGAAGCTATGAAGTTTGTTTTAACTGACTATGAGTCATTTTTGGATCTGAGATCCATTTAGATTAATGTACCTATGTTTAAAACTATTTTGGAGAGGATCTATATAAACTGGGATTGCTCTCAAGAAACGTTGGTTACAATATGCTATGTGATACGATTTGTGATAATACAATTTTCTATGCATTATGTTATTTGTTGTTAAATGATTTGAGTTGTTTTATGAATTATGGAGCGTGAAGTATGAAACAATTTTTGCATGGAATTATTTGAGTAGCTCTGGTTTCATTTTAGGGCGATTGCACCTCTTGGTTGGGCCCACCAACAAGTTCAATTCATTGTCTCTTTTCCACAGTAGAGTTAGTTTATTTTTATTTTTAGAATCTGCATGTAAGTTAGTTTTGAGTTTGAAATTACTTAGATTCTTGCTTAACCATTCTTTGGTTAGATAATTTCCAGTGTGATATCATCTCATAGATTGATGAATGTTGAATGCGTTATTTATCCCTGTAGAACTTGAAGAATGAACCAAGTGCTTAACCTAGATTTGATATGTTTTTAGTTTTTAGTCTGATCATGATTTAAAGGGAATGTGAGTTTAGATTTACTTTGTTCTGTTAGGATAGTTAGCTTACTCTGTTCTGTTAGGATAGTTAGCTTATAGTCTGTTTTTAGTTTTCAATTTGATCATGACTTAAAGGGAATGCGAGTATAGATTTACTCTATTCTATTAGGATAGTTAGCTTATAGTCGGATGAAAGGAATCTTCCAGTACCTGTAGGGTAAATAGGACATTTATTTGTTTCACTTGTGGTTAGATTTAGAACTGTTTTTTATGCTTAGATTAAAATCTTTTTAAAAATGATCTTTCTTTTATGGTTTAGATAGATATGATGATGATTAGATGTTTAAAGCTAATGGTAGATAGTCTTGGGAGATTACATAGGATAAAAAATAGAAGTACCTGTACTTAAACTCAGAATTGTTTTCCTTTGATGAATTAAACAAGAGATGATTAGTTTCAAGATAATCATCAGGGTTTATTTTCTAAGAGTAAATTTGTGTTTTCTTCTTAGAATAACTTTTACATAGGAATTAGAATCTTAACAGCACATACAATGTAGCAGCTCTAAGTTCCCTTACCCTGGTTTGACAATTCAGTGTTTTTAGGTAATTAAAAATCTTTAATATAACAGCCTGACAATATCTGGCTGTCGCAGAGTCAACCATTGGCATGGTTCTAGTTTAGGAAGATGATTTGTTCTCAAAATAAGTGATCTATTACCTGAGCCGAGGCCTCGTAGGACTGGAACTCAATTATTCTCATATCAAAAAACTTGTGTTGGCAGCAGTTCATGTTGTTCAATGGTTCCATCATTATGTTATGTTTCGCAAGAAAACAATCATTGCTGTCATGAATCCATTCTAGTACATGTTGACACGATGGGTTATAGGCAAAAAAATCAGTAGATGGATACCCATCCTCCAGGAATTTGACTTAGACTTTGTTTCAGCAAAGTCCAAAAAGTCATTGGTTTTCACAGAGCTTATTTTAGAACTTTCGGTTGAGTCAGGTGATGTTGTGCCTAAAGAATCTCCTATCCGGGGAGATATGTTTTTGATCACATCTTCAGATCCCTGGTACAGAGATATACTTATCTATCTCCAGACTTTGAAGTTCCCCACTACTGCTTCTCATGATGAGCGTCAACGTATATGCCATTAGGCTAAGAATTATCTCATACTCGATGATACATTATATCAGAGAGGTGTAGATTGCATCTTACGTCGATGTCTCACACATGAGGAGGCCATCATCATGCTCAACGATTTCCATATCGAAGCTTGTGGTGGTCATCTGTCTGGGTTGGAAACAACCCAAAAGATTCTACGAGTAGGTTACTTTTGGCCAACACTTATCAAAGATTGTATGGAGTCAGTCAAGAAGTGTCATCCATGCCAAATCTTCTCTCAGAAGATGAGGGCACATCCCACTCCTATGTTTCCTATCATCATAGTTGGTCCCTTCACCATGTGGGGGATTGATTACACTACTTGCAACCCCCCATCACCAAGGGGGCACCACTATATCATCGTAGTTGTAGACTACTTCACTAAGTTCTAAGTTTTCCATTTCAGAACATACCCGAGGTA
Source organism: Picea engelmannii (assembly GCA_009831015.1). Taxonomy (NCBI): domain Eukaryota; kingdom Viridiplantae; phylum Streptophyta; class Pinopsida; order Pinales; family Pinaceae; genus Picea; species Picea engelmannii. The sequence goes on from ML778157.1 coordinate 1,087,328, forward strand.
ATATTTTGTTGAAGGAATGGGAACATAGCATATCAAAAGGCAAATTGCAAGCCAAGAAGGTAAGGAAATCTTGTAAAGAGGATTTCAGTTCCATAGATGGAAATTTGTTAGGCATTGATAGCGAGAGTAATGTTGAGATGCTGAGCCAAATGGATATGATGAAACTCTTTCTTGATATAAACGAAAAGGAAGAAAGAGATTCGGCTGAAATCTCACAAGTAACTATGGAAGACATAGTTCAAATAGACAAATGTATGATTAAACCAAGTGTGCAATTGTGCGCTATTGACACCCTAGACCGACAGATGGAAGAAAGGTTGTCGTAATTAGTCAGAGATTGTTACATTTTTTAGGCCAATTGTCAAGCAGAACCTTCAAGGTTGATATCTCAGCTGGTGGAAAAATGTGTCACTTGTATCGAGCATGCGAGAGGGCAGGTTTCTGGTACCAAATAAAGACATAGAATAAAGAAATGAAATGATTGATCTCCTTCTCATTGTAACTAAAAATCCTGGAATGATTGAGATTCCACCATATGTAAATCTGTATAAATATACAATAGAAGGAAAGAACAAAGGCTGGACCCTTTTGGGTCAATTGTAATAAAGATTTTTCTCCCTCGAGAGTTAATATAAAGAAAATCTAAAGATTCTCGATTATGTCATGACTGTGTTATGAGTTTTTTTCTTTGTATTTATTTCATATATGTATCTGATGAATTCTTCGCTATAATTTAGTACAACCTCTACTATAGTGAATAAATTTTAGTTTTCTATACTGTTTACCATTTTTCCTCTGTACCGACTATCAGAAGGTCTAAGACCAGTGAACATTTTAGATTTCTATATATATTTTATGCTTCATCGAGTTATTTCTTTATCTTTTTCTTCTTCTGTTTATAAGTGAGATTCTCCCTTGATAGGATCCCTACATGATAGATAGCTTAATGTTTTCTTACACCTCACACAGATTTATTAAAATATAACTCAATTACGGAAAAGGACATTTGCACCCTGTTTTCACTACCAGAGCTATAACTCTCCTTTATACGACCGAAATCGAGACAACATCTAAAAAGTATTGAGATTTTCTTATCATTCTATTCCTCTATGACTGTCCCTATGACAAGATAGCCTAATATCCAACCTGGACTATCAAATCAAACACATATTACTTTGAATCTTTTTTATACTATTCTTAAAACAACCACTACCCGGGTCGAATTGGAACATTCGTGGGCAGCGATTGAAAGGGACATAAACATCCAGGAACAGTTGGAAGCTAGACAACAACCTAGAAATCAACCCTAGCTTCCCTTGCCTAAGGTTGAAATTTCTTCCTTCTCTACCCCTTACTCACTTTCGGATTCCTAGACACTATAATTCTAAGCCTTAAGTACAGACTCTGGAATAAGATATTTTTGGCGTTGTTGTTGGGGACCAAAGTTACGAAATATTTTTCCCTGGGAAAATGACATTTTTCGTTGAAAGTGCCACCCTTTGATAGTGAACAAAGAGTGCACACCTTTTAAAGGCTTTCCAATCTTTCACTTGGTGACTCCATGATTAATAAGATGGCATCTGAACGAAGGAATACTAGGCAAAATCCGGATGGTAAACAGACCACACCCATTACCGATCCTGAGAAGATTTTAAAGGCGAGAGGCTCTCTTAAGCCAACCCTTGTAGTCTATCAACTTAAATACCCACAACTGAAGACCAAGAGTGCTTCTGAACCTTCAACTTCATGCAGCCCTCTTTTTGATACAAAAAATCTAACATCACACTAATCCGAAGTTAGAGGTGAAACCCATCCGATAACCTCTGCAGTACACAAAGGAAAAAATACTGTAGAAAATTCATCTGATGTCGATATATCGTCGACCCTTCAATTGAATTTCATGACCCCACACAGTCCTGAAGAATCTTTCACACCTCCAGTTTCCACACCCATTGGTTCCCCTGACTACATCTCTTGCAAGTCTAAAGATCTAAGCCCTCGCATCCCTCACCAGTCATCCTCAGATTTTTCTTCTCGCGAAGAAAGTAAAGATTCACTTTTAATCTTCCAAAATCCCCTTTACAACTTTCCACTAATAACGATGGCAAACGCTGGAGGCGGAGGTGGAGGGGTTGTCAAAGGAGGAAGTGGAGGTGCTCCTGAAGGAGGAATTGGAGGCCAAGGGCTAGCCCCCCCTCCCAGAGTGTTTGCTAAAGTGGCAGCAAGATACGCTCCTTTGGTATTGTCCGTTTCTTTGCACGAACTTCCCGAAAATTATATAAAAAAATTGCCAAAATTCACTGGGGAAGGAGATCTGACCGCAGCCGAACACATAAATTTCTTTGATCAATTCACAGACATCCTAGGTCTTGAACATGAAGATGTGTATTTGAGGCTCCTCGTCCAAACCTTCGAAGGTCAAGTCCAAACTTGGTTTCAAAGTCTACCTGCAGGATCTATCTTGTCCTATGATGCCTTGGAAGATGCTTTCCTTAGACAATGGGGCGAAAGAAAGGATCACCTATACTATTTAACCAAGTTTGGGTCTTTAAGAAAAAATAATTCAAAAACAGTTACGGAGTTTATTCAAAGATTCAACAAGCTGTATAACAAAATCCCAGCCGAGGTTAAACCATCCCAACTTGCCGCCAAAGTAACTTTCGCAGGGGCTTTTGAACCAGATTTTGCACTTCTTTTATGAGAAAGAAGGGGAGCTACTCTAAACCGAATGCAAGATGATGTTGTAGAAATTGAGTCAAATATGATGGCTTTTGGTAAGTTGAAAGCTAAAGTAGAAGAGGGAAACCGAGAAACTAGATGCTTTAGAGAACAAGCAAGGCCATCAGGGTCTAATAGATATACAGATGACAAAGTAGACGATATGGCCAGGGTAATTAAGGAAATGTCTAATAAGATATCTAGAATGGAGCTAGAATAGGCCAAAGCTGATTCTTTTGCCAAAAAGGATTTTAGGAAGAATCCCAATCCCCCAAATCAGCGAAGACAGATAAAAAACGAAGATCAGAAAATACAAACTCCCCTAAAAAATGAAAATTTTATAGGAGCGAATGATCTCCAAGATTTTGGAGATTCAGATGATGATGTCACAAACTTGGGTGATCACTGCACACAACCTTACCTGACTAGAGAGGATTATGAAAAATCTCTAAACACTCTACAATCATCTATTGAGGGTGAAGAAAGATATTATACTGACCTTTGTAGTTATCAAGAAGAAACCCGTATGATAATGGACGAGGTCCAATCTAGGTATAACTTGAGATCTAAGGGTAAGCCTATTTCAACTACTCAACCTAAGAAAATTCTCCCAAGAGGTCAAACTTATGAGCCTAACCCAGAAGAAATCGTGTTACCTAATAGCAAAGTGAAAGCGGTAAATGCACAAGAACCCGAAGTAGAAAAGGTTGAGACTAAAACACAGGAAACTGAAGCAGCTAATACAAATACACCTTTAACCAAGATAATGAGTAATAAGGCAGTCTAGACAAATAAGTTGGAAAAAAAGGATTCGGAAGTCCCAACTAGAGAAACATACAAGGTGAGCAGTGTTTTCAATTTCTAAACTGAGATAAATAAAATTAAGATACCAATTCCTCTGGTAGAGTTAGCAAAAAACCTAGTTTATCGAAAGCAGATTACTAAAGTGATAGGCATTTCAGAGCTAGAAATCCAATCTGACATTTTGAACCTAGAATATGATAAGCCCAACATCACTTTTGGTCCACATTTTGAAGGAGCCAAAGACATTGTTGCAACGTGTATGATCAACTGCTACATAATTGCATGCTAGACTCCGGAGCCTCACATAACGTGATGCCTAAAATTATTATGGACAAATTGGGTCTACAGATCACTAGACCTTACGGAGATCTTTACTCATTTGATTCGAGAAAAGTTAAGTGTATGGGAATGATAAAGGATTTATTAGTCACCCTGGCACAGGTCCCGGTTAAGAGCATCTTGATGGATGTGGTCATTACCGATATTCCCCCCAAGTACGACTTACTGTTGTCTAGGTCATGGGGAGCCAAGATGGGGGGTTCTCTTCAATTGGATATGACATACGCCATGATTCCTATGTTTGGCAGGCAATTTACTCTATTGTACAGGGAGACGAGGTTAGCATATACGGTAAGCGACCCTCAAAATCCGAACAATTTCCCTATTTACATTGCAGATCAAGATTTAGGAAATCGTATCTTATCTTTTGACGATGATTTAGATGGTTGCATAGAGGAAAATGATATAGAGAATGAAGAGTCAGGTTAAATGACCAAAGATATGTGTAGCACTGGTATCTGGAAAATGTTTTTTGATAGTGCCTCGTCTTGCGAAGGGGTAGGTGCAGGAGTGCTTTTTGTGGCACCTGAAGAAAGGTTCTTGTCCCTTTTTCTTATAGACTACAATGGGATATATATTATACTAACAATGTATGTGAATACGAAGCCTTGGTCTTAGGATTAGAGGTTGCCAGGAGGCTAAAAATAAAAAACCTGGAGGTATACGGAGATGCGAAGTTGATAGTCAAACAAATAAATCGGCAATACCAAGCCAAGCATCCCAGATTAAGATCGTACAGAAATTGTGCCTCAGATCTAATGGAAAAAATGTTCTCATCTGTAAATTTCCACTTCATCCCACACACATAAAACTTACAGGCTAATGCATTAGCTAAAGCAGCTTCAACTTTCACTCCTCCTACAACCTTTAAATTGAAGTATCACATAGAGATAAGGCACAGGCCATCTATACCGGATAATATCCAGCACTGGCAGGTTTTTGAGGATGCTGAACAAATTAAGAAGTTTCTTGAAGCAGTAGGTGAATTTTCTGAAACTCAAGCAGATCAAGAAAATCGGAATGACCATATATGGATCATTAAAGAAGGGGAGGACCCTCAAGCTTTCCAAGACAAAATCGCAAATCATCGCATGCTGGTCCTAAAAATAACCAGATTCTGAAAGGACTGATCCCTTTGAAAAGACTGTTTGATCAAAACAACATACCTGTAAAATCCACCTTACAACCCCAACCAGAAGAGGTTGAGGACTGTGACATAGGAACCAAAGAAGAGTCTATAATGGTTAAAATATCTAAACTCCTTCCCCCTAAAATAAAAGGCAAGTATAAGGACCTACTCAGACAATTTAAATACATTTTCGCCTGGTCTTACGACGAGTTAAGAACCTATGACACTACCGTGATCGACCACAAGATACCTCTAAATCCTAGTGTCAAACCTTTTAGACAAAATCTTAGGAAGATCAACCCCATTTTATTGCCTATGGTCGAGAGATAAGTGAAGAAGCTTTTAGAGGTGAAAATTATAGTACCTCTGAGATATTCCGACTGGATGGAAAACCTGGTCCTGGTCAGGAAAAGGAGTGGGGAAATTAGACTGTGCATGGATTTCATAAATCTAAATAAGTCCTCCCTTAAAGACAACTATCCACTGCCTAAAATGGATCACATGCTAGAAAGGGTAGTTGGGGAAAATAGAATGTCTATGATTGACGGTTTCTCTGGATATAATCAAATTTCCATGAATGAACAAGATAAAGAAAAAATAGCTTTTACTACCCCTTGGGGTACATTCATGTATGATAAAATGCCTTTCGGTTTGATGAATGTAGGAGACACATTCCCATGTGCTATGGACATCACTTTCATTGGAGAGAGGGATAAGTTCATAGTCATCTATCTCGATGATTTAACGGTTTTCTCCAAATCCGACGAAGAGCATTTGGTACATCTTAAACAAACATTTGAAAAATGCCACAGGTTTGGTCTGTCCTTAAACCCGAAGAAATCACACTTCACCATGCAAGAAGGTAAACTTTTGGGTCATATTGTATCTAAGTATGGGATTAAGATATATACTAAGAGGGTTGAAGTGATAGACACTATAAACATTCCTAGAAATGTAAAAGAAATTCAATCTTTCTTAGGAAATTTATTGTTTTTACGAAGATTTATCCCAAATTTCACTGAAATTGTAAAATTGATCACAGATATGCTAAAAAAGAGCAGTGAAGTAAAGTGGACAACAGAGGCCAAAGAGTCATTCACACACATTAAGAAAGTAATAGCCGAGGCACCGGTGTTGGCAAACCCTGATTATCTAAAAGATTTTCTTGTTTTCTCGTTTGCCTTCGAACACACGAATGTTGCGATGCCCCTCCAAAAAAACGAAGAGGGTTTCGAACAGCCGATCACCTTTTTCAGCAAGAGCCTCAGAGACGCAAAACTTAAATATGATATAATAGAAAAACAAGTGTACGCCATGGTAAAAGCACTGAAGGCATTTAGAACATATGTATTACACTCCATAATAATTGTGTACGTACCTACAAGTTCTGTGAAAGATATTTTGGTACAACCAGACAATGATGGGAAAAGAGGACGATGGCTTGCCAAGATTCAAGAATTTGACCTAGAAATCAAACCTACTAAACTAATAAAGGGACAAGGCCTGGCCAAACTTATGGCTGAATCAAATCTCAAAGCTCTAGATATAAATTACCTGCAGGAAGGTGAGGAAGACATTAACATAAACGAGCTTGATGAATAAACAAGTGCAATTAAGATTGAGGAGAAGTTTGTATCATCAGAATGGTACAGAAACATAGTATCCTACCTGCTGACTCTAAAATGCCTGAGTGAACTATCGCCATCAAAAGTTGGGACTTTAAAGCTTCATGCGGTTAAGTATTATATTGCCGAAAATCAACTATATTGGAAAGACCCACTCGGTTTCTTGTTAATCTTCTTAATCGAATTGGAAACAAAAAGGGTTATAAGTGAATTTCATGAAGGAGTGTGTGGAGGACATCACGCTTGGAGGGCCACAACTTACAAAATTATGAGAGCTGGGTATTATTGGCCAAAACGTTTCTCTGATGTCAACGCCAAAGTCTGATCTTGTAACCCTTGTCAATTATTTGCAGGCAAACAGAAACTCCCATCACTACCTTTGGTTCCAGTCAAAACTGAAGCCCCTTTTCAACAATGAGGGCTAGATTTTATAGGCGAGATTAATCCACATTCTAGCGCCCAACACAAGTGGATATTAACTGCCACAGACTACTTTACTAAATGGGTGGAAGCTATTCCAACCAAAATGGCAACTGACTCGGTGGTAATAGACTTCTTAGAAAACAATATTTTGTCAAGATTTGGCTGCCCCCGAAAGATAGTCATAGATAATGCCCAGGCTTTCAAATCTATGGCTATGATCAGCTTCTGCCAAAAGTTTAATATTGTTCTTGGCCATTCTACAGTGTACTACCCCCAAGGAAATGGACTGGTCGAGTCATCTAACAAGAGCCTGATCAATAGAATTAAGAAAGTGTTGGATGAAAACAAAAGGTCTTGGCATGTGCATTTAAAGTACGCCTTGTGGGCGAATAGCATAGGAACTAAAAATTCTATCAACATTTCCCCTTTTCAGATGGTATATGGGACAGATGTGATGTTACCTATAAATTTAGCACTCCCCGTGATGAAATTGTGGCAAGATCAAAAAGAAGAACCTAATCATGTCACCAGGAGGATAAACCAGCTAATCGAGGTTCAACAACACAAGGTCGAAGCAGATGAAAGGTTGCAGAAGTATCAAGACGACATGAAGGCATTATTCAACCATAGGGAAAAGGACAGAGATTTCCTCCCAGGTGATTTATTTTTAAGGTGGGATGGAAGGAGGGAAGAAACAACAAAACATGGTAAATTCGATCACCTCTAGTATGGGCCATTCAGAGTCTCGACTCTCGAAGGAACAAATTATTTCCTACTAGAAAATCTAGATAGTGAAATCCTCAACGCCCAGTCAATGGGCCTTACCTGAAGCATTATATGACATAAGCAGTTGCAAAAAAGAAAAAAGAAAAAAAAATATTTGCATATTCATATATAGAATTTTTTTCATATGTATATATATTTCATTACGCATTGCTATTTTGAATTTCTTTTCCTTTCGCAAATTTTCGACACCTTTCAAAAAGCCTTGATAACGTTCATATTTGCCTTTTTATAAGTTTCCATATGCAAACAAAACGAGCAGGAGAGGTACACAGGAAGTTGTGTATCGAAAAATCAATTGGCTTAAAGAGGTGATAAAAAAGATTTTTTGATATTTTGGAAAGAAAATGAAATGGTAAGGTAAAAGTGAGATTTCCTGAAAGTCTTGTTCTGAAGGAATATCAAAGAAAACCAAGATAACCTCATAAGATACAACAACATCGTCTGAACTAATAAATAAAAGAAAATTTCCATGGTTAATCGTTTATGAAAGAATAAAATGAAATAAACAAGTCTTTCAAAGTAAAGCGCCCCCGAAAAATATTTTCAAGAGTCAGTTTTGATTTTTTGACCTCTGTTTTTCAGTTTATAGATCTCTATCTGTCACCATTTTCTACTTTCGGGTTTACCTTTTTAAAAAGGCCGGCATCTTTCCGGTTTCACATACGTAGGGGGAAGATATTACGTTTTAACCTCGAGAGCTTCAAAGAAGATTGTGAAAAGTAAGTTGGTCTTCACAACTCCTCGGTCCCTTGCTAAACAAAGTGACGCTTAAATCATCCTGACCTTTCTAGGCTTTTCAACAGTTTCAGAGGATTGAGGCTTGCTCAAATAGAAGACTCCAATAAATTAATTTTCCCCTTTCTCCCTATGAACGAAGGTGTTGTGAAAATTAAGGGAAGGTTGGTACCGAGTAATCAAAGTAAGTTGACAGACCTATAATGCAAAATATTACAAAGATGTCAGCCCTCATATAAACTGATTGCCCTCATCTTCGCGCTCTAAAAAATCAAATTATAAGGCAGATGGTGAAAGGAAATTTAAAAATGATTGCCCCCATCTAGTCCAAAAGACGATGAAAGGAAATTTAGAAATGATTTCCCTCATCTCAGTATTTAAATGCATAAATATATTATGAAGTGGTGAAAGGAAATTCAGTAAAAAGGGCCAGATAACTTCACCGGGGTATTGAACAGGCTCGCTGGTAGTGAAGCAATATCTGAGATATCTGTAAGGTTGTTATAAATGGATATCACTCTACTCTGGTAACCAATTATTTTTAAAACCTAATCTACATCCCAAGTTCAGACAGGGTTTCCTGATTAAAAACATATAATTTTCTTCTTTTGATGAAAGCCGATAACCATGAGATCTGTTGGGTCTCCTAGAACTGTTTTGATTATCTCAACACATACCTAAATTCAGTAACAAGAAGAAGAAAGTCGTGAAAGTGATTACAGCTAAGTGCAAAAAGTATCTGAGTTTTGAAATCTTTTTGAAGGTAAAAGATGAAGTCCCTTTCCCCTTCGGTATCCTGTTCTAAGGAACATTTTCGCTGGATTAAAGCCATTGACTCCATTTACCCAATATAAGCACGTGGTCTACTATTCTTCCATTCTTGCAGGAAAACAGGATCCCTAGTTGGAGCCTATGTTGGAGCCGCCTTTGTTTTTTGTTGTTTTTTTAGCCTCTTTAAAATTTCATATCTTAATGTTTGAAATTGAAAACCGGTTTTCATATTTTTCCCAAAAGCTCAAAAGTCTCATCGCGCAAGCAGCAACGGTTATCATACTCTTAAGGTAAGATTTATTTTTTAATCATTTAAACGAGTCTCTACTTTTGAACCTCGGGATGTCGCATGTCGAAATTTAAAGATCACATAGTTTACAAGTCCCGAGGGGCGAAACGGTGAACTAATTTAAAAAAAAAAAAATTACCCAAATCATTACTGAGAGTAAAAATACTCTAAACTGCAGTTAAGCATCATCAGGATTTCGTGTATCGACATTTGCTAACTCCAAAAGTATTATCATCGTAACCCCGATAGCCAAAACCGCGAGATTCTTGTTTTAATAACCCGGGTTAATGTTAAAGGTAAAAGGTTTAGCCGTGGTTAAGCTCCTTCGGGAATTCACAACTCGGCGTATTTTCCCTCAAAAGTTATACCTTCAAAGTGTCGAGTCGTGAAGTCGCGATAAAAATAGAAACGTAATTAATTAAACACTTAATCTGGTTTTATCCTCCAATTCAATTAAATCATTTCATCACGATCTCATGATTTAACAACTCGGCATACGAGCCTCCCAGAAGCTATACCTTCAAAGCTCTGAGTCGTGAAATCGTGATATAAATAACAACGTAATTAATTAAATGCCTAATCATGGTTACATTTTTTATTAACCAAAGTTAATTATCGCAATCTCGGGTCTTAGAGGTTCAAAGGGTTAAAGTGAAAGCTCTCGATGAGGCGAATGCCGAGAGATTAATTAACAAAAAAAACAAAAAAAGCCTGATTAATTAAGCTAAGCCAGCATTTTCATTGTTTTAATACGAAAATTAATATACACAGTCTCCGAGGTGATTTTAAACTTTCTTTGCACCAACTTGCATTACGAACTGTTAAAATTTATGACATTAATTAGAAAGGAGGTGAATTGACAAGTAAGGGTTTGGTTTTTATTGCTAAATATATATCTAAGAATGATTTGACCATTCTGTCCCTAAGGACGACCTAGTTTTAAATAGTCGAAGACATGGATTTTTTTTTTTGTCTCGAATTTCATTCCTATTCTACGCAGAGCCAACTTTTCACGAGCAAACTAATTTTTGTATGTATACATATTTTTATCGTAGGAGAGATAAAGTAGAATCCCCCGCCATGGCCCCGCGAAAAGAATCTAAAGACAATGTTGAGGTTTCAGGACAAGTTTCAGACAACGTTTCAGATACTTCACCTCGAAGTGTCGACTCTGTCAAGACCTGGTCATATATTTCTAAGGTTCTACAGTCTGAATTGGTAGATGTTTCGGATGATTCCAGTGAAAATGAAAAAGACGACCTGATCACCAAGTATAAGATCATCGTCCAGGCTCAAATGCATAAAGTAGCGGCTAGACCACGTCTGCTCCCTTACTACGATATGATCCAATGGGCATTAGACCATGTAGATATACCAACCAAAACCATCATCAACGAGCAGAGGGTCACCATTGGGACTTTCAGACCCGAACAATTACAGGCTATGTACAAGTTGCCAGCTGTGTCGGTCTTTGTTTACAATGCCGAATTCCTGGAGAATTTTAAACAGAAGGAATGTGTGCAATATGACAAGACTATGTCTGGTTTAATCAAAGATTGGGTTTCACACCCTGCAAAGTTCAGGGTGGACAATAATGGTGTATATTCAATAGCTTCTCTAGAACCACATCTCAAATATATCGCTATGATGACCTGCAGATTATATGGGAGAGAGGACACCGCACATTTTTTCCTTCAGTGGGTGGCTCTAATTCACACAGTTGTCGAAGGTTGTTCCTTCAACTGGGCTAAACTATTGTCTAATAGTTTGACTAGTCGAGTAATAGAGTATCGAGGGCAGAGGGAGAGTGGAAAGATTGCTTCATTCTTTATGTCCGCATATATCATGGACGCCGTCTGTTTTCTGACACCTTTTCCCTTGATGAGTTGGAGCTGGAATCCATCGAAGGTTAAGCCCATCCATGTCTACCATTCAAATCTATGGGAAGACAAAGCCTCAGATTTTGTGTATGAAATCTTTAACTGGGTAATGGTACCGCTGGATGTCACTATCTTCAACCACCTGCCACCCAGGATCTCAGATAATGGCATGGTAAATTTGAGCAGTATAGCCAACTGGTACGTGGAAGTAGAATTTTCATATCTCGGGGTTTTTGGCGCTTTTGTTCCTTTGAATGCCTTTCCTTTATTCATACCCGATAGGCTATCTTTCCGTGAGATTGCTAGACAAACCATAATTGGTGGCGTAAGCAAGGAGCTTAAGGGATATTCTAAGAAGGTATGGCCACCTTTTCCTATTCATCTACATTCCTATTCTTTGTTAGATTTCGGGCATGGTAAAGCTAAGGCAGAAGCCCTGGAGGACCTGAAATTGGTTCATGTCGAATTCAAAAAGCATGATCCACAGAGGGTAATAAGTAATCACTTATCCAGTTGCAGGCTAAAAAGGTTTGAACATGAAAATTCGCCCTCGGATGACATTTTTTGAGGTGCGATATCTTATGTCGAGGTGTTGACTCGGATATAAGCCCTGACACCCGAAGAGAGGGCTGATGTTTTAAAATTTCAAGAACATCGATGGAGTTGTCTTCCCCCAGTATTGTAGGGTGAAAATCCAATAACAGTAGAGGGGCAACAAAAAGAAGCTGAAGGCTCAAAAGATTCAGCACCCAGAAAAGAAGGACACCAAGATGGGGAGGAGAAAACTAAGAGTCCAAAACCGGAAATAAAAACTCCCGATCCACCGAAAAAGAAAACTCCATTTACCACTCTAGGCCAGTCAGCTAAGCAAATCAGAGATCCCATTGCCTCCATTACTCCCTTATAATCAACTCAAGGGAACACAGACACAGGGTGGATTTTCAACGAAGAATTGAGACCTATAAGGATGGAAGAGCTCCCTCCAAATGAGTTCTTTTTTGATAAAAAGAGAAAAGATGTGGTAAAAAGAGAATTCTATCAAGAAGAAATGATCAACATCCAAGAAGCTCAAGGTGTTGACCGATGGGAAAGACAAGAAGAAATAAGAGTTTGCGACAGAAATAGCCGGGACATTAGGGGCGTATGCTACAACAAACCAATTTTCAGTCGAGGTTTTAAAAAATCAGCTGAAGCGAAAAAATCACCTCATCAAAACCTTAGAAGCTAAACTAGCCATAGCAGAGGAAGCTGCCAAGGACCAGGCAAGTGCAGGAATAGAACAAGCAAGAATGGTTGACAAAAAGGAAATTGAGCTGCTCAAAGCTAAGATCGAATAAGAAAATCTGGTAGCTCAGACCAGTCAGATACAGGTGGGCCAGCAAAAAGACTTGATTGAGCAGTTATAGATTAGATTAGAGTTCACTGAAAGCCAAATCATAAATATCGGGATATTCCAGTCCTAGGCTATGGAGATTCGGAGCAAAGTTTCTGCAGCCCAGCGAAGTTTACTTGCCAAGGTAGAGACGATTCAGGACAATTGTCTGCTTATTGATCAAGTATTAAAAAACTTATCTGTCAGAGTGAGAGAAGTTGGAGCAGCTAGGGTCGCATTTCAAGAGGCTGTAATAGCTATGACAAATAGGGAATCGGGAAAAATTTCTAAGTTTTCCATTTTGGAACAGACCCGAGGTAATATTTTGTTGAAGGAATGGGAACATAGCATATCAGAAGGCAAATTGCAAGCCAAGAAGGTAAGGAAATCCTGTGAAGAGGCTTTCGGTTCCATAGATGGAAATCTGTTAGGCATTGATAGCGAGAGTAATGCTGAGATGCTGAGCCAAATGGATATGACAAAACTCTCGCTTGATATCAATGAAAAAGAAGAAAGAGATTCGACCAAAATCTCACAAGTAACTATGGCAAACATAGTTCAAATAGACAAATGTATGATTAAACCAAGTGTGCAATTGTGCGTTATTGACAACCTAGACTGATAGATGGAAGAAAGGTTTCCGCAATTAGTCAAAGATTGTTACATTTTTTAGGCCAATTGTCAAGCGGAACCTTCAAGGTTGATATATCAGCTGGTGGAAAAATGTGTCACTTGTACCGAGCATGCGAGAGGGTAGGCTTCTGGTACCAAATAAAGACATAGGATAAAGAAATGAAACGATTGATCTCCTTCTTTTTGTAACTCAAAATCCTAGAACAATTGAGATTACACCATATGTAAATCTATATAAATATACAATAGAAGGAAAGAACAAAGGATGGACCTTTTTGGGTCGATTGTAATAGAGATTTTTCTCCCTCGAGAGTTAATATAAAGCAAATCCGAAGATTCTTGATTCCGTCACGACTGTGTTATGAGTTTGTTTCTTTGTATTTCATATCTAATTTCATTTCATATATGTATCTGATGAATGCTTCGCTATAATTTAGTACAACCTCTACTATAGTGAATAAATTTTAGTTTTCTATATTGTTTACCATTTTTCCTCTGTATCAGCTACCAGCAGGTATAAGACCAGTGAACATTTTAGATTTCTATATATATTTTATACTTCATCGGGTTATTTCTTTATCTTTTTCTTCTTATGTTTATAAGTGAGATTCTCCCTTGATAGGAGCCTTACATGATAGACAGCTTAATTTTTTCTTACACCTCACACACATTTATTAAAATATAACTTAGTTACGGGAAAGGGCCTTTGGTTTGCACCCTATTTTCACTACCGGAGCTATAACTCTCCTTTATACGAACGAAATCGAGACAGAATCTAAAAGTATTGAGATTTTCTTATCATTCTGTTCCTCTATGACTATCCCTGTGACAAGACAGCCTAATATCCAACCCAGACTATCAAATCAAACACATATTGCCTTCAATATTTTCGATACTATTCTTAAAACAACCACTATCTGGGTCGAATTAGAACATTCGTGGGCATCAATTGAAAGGGACATAAACATATAGGAATAGTTGGAAGCTAGACAACAACCTAGAAATCAATCTTAGCTTCCCTTGCCGAAGGTTGACATTTCTTCCTTCTCTACCCCTTACTCACTTTCAGATGCCTAGACACTGTACTTCTAAGCCTTAAGTATAGACTCTGGAACAACACTCAGGACTCCCAAAAACTAGTGGGTCTCCTTTTAAGCCCTTTTCAGACCCTCTAAACATGAAAATATTGCCGAGCAATCTTGTGGCCCTTCATGCTCGTTAAACTGAAATTTGAAGTCACATCTGTCCAACAGTAGTTTACCCCTTTTTCGGTCCGGACAGTCAACTATACGAACAAAGGTATACTCTATGGAACTTCCGTTCTTTAGAAGAGTATTCTCAGGTATAATTTTATCCCTTTTTCGGGCCTGAGGGACTAAACTTATGAAAAAGAAACCCCCACGGAGTCCATAGTTAAGCCCTTTTCAGACTCCCTAAAATTGAAAAGATTGTCGAGTGACCTTATTCTTTCACACTCATTAAATTGGTCTAGAAGAAAATTCCTGACGGAGTCCATAGTTAAGCTTTTTTCAGACTCCTTAAAAATGAAAAAATGACCGAGTGATCTTGTCCTTGTCACACTCGTTAAAATGGTTTTGAATCGATGTCTGATCAGTGCTAGTTTACCCCTTTTTTGAACCGACTAGACTATCTTCGAAAAAGGTACCCCAATGGAGTCTCCTTTTATGTTTTTTTAGACTCTCTAAATATGAAAAACCACCGAGCTTACCTTCTTTGGGCTCATTAAACTTACATCGAAGGAAGTTACCATTGTGTGTTTTATTAACTGCATTTGCATACCTTATACACCAGCCTTGTGACTATTTTCTTCTGTGTCTTAACACCTTTGGCCGCCAGAGGATTTTTCCCGAGTATCATTTAACTAGAACATCAGTCTTGACCTTGTGCCTTGAACTTGTATGTTTTCAATACTCGTTCCTCCATTGTAACGTAATATTCCTTTATTCTTTTTTCCACAATTATTGAAAGGAACAAAAAAATCAAATATACCCCAAAAAGAGGAAGGGAAAAGTATTTTCTTTGTTGGCAGCATAATGAGTTGCCCTTGTATAAATCACATATGTCCATTTGTTCATCAGACTATGGGTTGTAGTACAACCTTGGGAAGTTTTTCTCGCTATATAGAGTTGTGTCCTCCACCGTTTGGTTATTCTTCCAAACATATGGAGAGTTTGTGTTGCCTCCTGCTTCATAGACTTATGATTAACATACATGCTGCCTGAGTCTCATCATTTGTCATGCTATTGTCCAAGGGAAGTTTTTCACTAAGCCTGAGTCAGCCCCTCTACAATATGTCTCTTGTCTGCATACCCGACCATCCTGAACATCCAATCAAGTCCTTGTTCGAAATCACTGAAGCCTTCAGTCCAATCATCAAGATTATCAAGTCCATGACTGACAAGCCATCGAATACCTCTAGGTAGTGCATTCGTACACTCATATTACACTCCTACCCAAGTTTTGAAGATTTTGAATTTGTTTCTCGAGCTCTAAAGATCTCATCTCCAACCATCAGGCTGAATAAGCTTCTGGAAGCTGGATACTCTATATGTATATCTTTCTGATTTCGAGATGTAGCTCCACTGTGTATTGTTCATAGCTACTCTTTATAGTTATTTGACATGGATCTACAATGTATTTGATTGGTAGCCATGGTTCTATTTTATCCCAAGCATGGGTATGCCCACCTCGATGAGACATTTGTTATTTTGCAGACGACACCTCCTGGTTCCTGATCCTTGGGCTCAATCGTTCAACACATTAGTAAAGATTGGTAATGTATTTTGGCCATCAGATGCTCTTCTGACCTCACACATTAGGGGGCATCTGTTATAACCCTAAATTGCACCACACATGATTACCTGGCATCAGGCCAACTCATATCCTTTCTTTGCCAAAAACAATGCTGAACAACTCTTTGAAAATCCTCTTGTATAAAGGCCCACGTGCCCTAACCCATTACTGCACACGTGTACACGCTGGCTAACCCAAAATAGCCCACGTGGACCGACAAAAGCATGATAAAAGGAAAGTTTCCGACGGAACAAAAATCTGTGGGTGAGTTAACTGAAACTCCCGGCCATGCATGGATGAGGGTTCGTCCAAATACTTAGCTCCTTCTAGCCTATAAAATAATGGGTAGGGGTACCATTTGGAGGAGGAAAAATATAGCAAAGAAACTCTGCCCATTTACATATTCCCATTCTCAACCCTTTAGCCTTTCTTTATGCCAAAGGAGATTCAAAGTAAAGCAGTTGAAGGACAAAAGAAGAGGAGCCCAGCATCAGGTTTGAGGAGCGGTGGTCGGTCTCAACTTTTGTAAGTTGACTCATTCAATGTAATAAAGAAAATTCTTTTCTCGTCCCAATTCATGAACTGTTTATAGTTGATCAGTATATGTTTTGATTTCTAACCCGTTAGTATATAAGTAGTATGAATGCATAGTTGTTGCTCGTCTTGAATGCAGGTCATCTTTAGAAGGAGTATTGCAAACAAGTAATCAAGTGCAACGGAGGATCGACATCAAACACCGGGAATGAGGTAGGTTGATCTTTCCATGCATTTACTAAGAAAAGGGGATTTAAATCTAGGAGTGAAGGTAGAGAGTAATTTCTATTCAGTCATATCTGCATGCAAAGTCTAAACTCTATTTGCTAGTCCATATGGTGTTTTTCCCAACAACATTCAGACACTGTGCACTCCTTGCACTAGATCTCTCAGAAGATAAACAATTGAAACTTATAGAAATATCAAAGATTCCCCCACTTAACCATGAAAAACATATTCAGAAACAAAAAACATATAAAACAGATAAAACAAAATCAAACATCACATGTACTTAATGCACTCAGAAATAGAGAACACCATACATTTGGAATCAAACCTCTCTCTTTGTATTCCTTAAACAAAATATGTACATAGCTTCATACAACTCTTTGGAGCTCTCTACCATGGCTAGCAAAGATGACAATATTCCTCAACCAATCTCTAAGATAATGATCAATAGCCTCATTCAGGCATACAATACGTACATTTATACATGAAGGGGCTCATCGATATTTCCCTCCAACTACCTTAGTGCTATATTATCATAGTTAAGACGGTCATCTACTGAGTCCAATTACAATAAGTATCATTTATAAACAGATAAGAGCCGATGCTCCATATATGTACAATCCTACAAAAAATTAATAAAATACAATCTCTTATGATTTCATACGATGTCTCAAGCCTCCAAACACTTATATCCTTAATTACAAAGTGTTAAAAAATTTAAGATGATGCACCCTCTTCTGTGAATTCAAAATAGGTTTGAAATGCGCGTTGAACATTGATTTGTCCTCCACTAGGCCTTCTCAAATGTTTATGGCAATTCTCCTGCATCATCGTGATATTGGGATAATACGTATTAACTCTAAAAAAATGTGGGTTGAAATTAAGGAGCCTTATGTTTTCCCAAAACATTGCAACCAAGTGATTTTTTACCCATATGGGTTGGATGGGGTTTGGTAGTTCGTAAGGATACATGATATGATATCTAAACATGTTTTTGAGAGAAACAATGTTACAATGCCAAGTGAGGAAGATAATCAGGGTGATGGCAAGGAAGACTAATTTCATGTAAATGATTTGTTTGGAAATTTATATTGTGGATGTGTCATTTTATTATGGGTATCTATAATGGACAATTATGGTTTTTTTTTCCTTCATTTTATAATTATGTTGCATATGAAAATTTGATAACCATTTACAACCACCATATTGAAAATGCATTAAATAGACATACAAGCATACGATTTGGTTTTAAAATATTTTCATTGTTATATTTATTATTTATTATAGAAAAAATATGTTTTATTGTATAAAGATATGTTTATGTTAACATTTGAATTACTAAGCATTAATTGAGATATCACAAAGTTGGTGGCATACAAAAGTAGATATTTATTTTAAATTATATTTTATTTAACAAAAAATGAATATATTAAAAAATATTCAAATCTCAAAAAAAATATTGTTTGAGAAAATCAAAATTCAAATAAATATATACTTACTTTGATGGAACTTCTAAGGAAAATTCCAACAAAATAACTTCATGCAATATCTGCAATACTTGTAGTGTACTTGACATTACAAACTTTGATGGCATTCCCCACCTTAACTAGTGCAACTATCATGGCCTTCACATATTCCAGTCCATCCTTTAGTTTTATAATCATATAAACCTATATTAATAATTCTTTTTGCATTCTCCTTTAAATAAGTGTTAATATAGGAAGGACATGAAAATTCTAAAAGAGTGTTTTTCTAGTGCCTAGTTAGAATTAAGGAAAATTTTAATCATCCATACTTATCTAAAAGTGTAGAATCCTTTGTCAATTTTACTAATTCTTAAAATACTAATTATAAAATGTTGGGTGGTATTTTTTTAATAAAATTTTCATAAAGTCTTTATTGGAGTAAAACATTCTGAAATAATTTCATCTAAATTGTATAGATAGAAATGTATTATTATTCTCTGTATTTATTGTTTTAAATTTAATTGAATAAATTTCATATATAATAGTTGGATAATATAAATTAATAAAATCTTTGGAAAAAAATAAATATTAATAAAACATAATCATTGTGATTTTAGTAAACACTTATATTATAACTTTGTCTTGTAAACTTTGAATAATAAAAACTGAAAAAATAACATTATTATTACATCATCAACATTATTATTAGTGAATAATTATGTTATAATGTTATTATTATAATATATGAAAAAAAAACATAAATATTCAAATCACAATCATTTCACTCATCATATTTAAGTATTTTTGTTTCTAAACATGTTTAATCAACATCTTGTATATTGTTGGACAAAAAATAAAATCACCTTGAAAAACAGTTAAATATTATTTGACTTTAATGGTTATAACTTTTTTCAATAACAATTTAAATCAAATGATTTCATAAAAGTAAGGTTAAACATTATATGGAAGCTATAAATTTAAATGAGTGATACATATCAAATTTCACTTAAAAAAAAAGATCATTAACAATGTTCATCATTAGCATACTCATATTACATTTTTTTAAATCAAACAACAACAAAAAACCACAACATTATATGAAAAACATAATATACACGAGAAATATACATATGAATATACATGTCAAACATACATCTCAATAAAATCTGCAATAAACATGTCATATATAGATCTCCAGTCAAATATAAAATAATTAGTATAAATGTCAATCAATACCACTACTAGCTAGGTCAACCACCATAGGTAGGTGCATCGATATCTCTGCTACCGAAGGTAGAGCCTATATCAATAACAACTATCTCAAAAACAAATGTCGGTAAAAGTGCACTATCAAGTGTCTCTATATCAATATCATGAAGATGTGCATCAATAGTACCCAATGTGATCATAGTGTCTAAATCATCAAAAGATTGTGACACATGTGGAGGAAGAGGAGGAGGGGGATCGATGGATGATGAAAAATGTGGACTAGGAGAAAGATAATGATTGACAGATGGTGACACAATCACAGGAGGAGGGGGAGGATCAGTATAATATGGTGATGAATTTGGAGGAGAAACAAGAGGAGGAGGGGGAGAAGGAATATTATATGTGGATAAAGGTTCAGGCACATGTGGAGGTGGAGGAGGAGGAGGAGGAGGAGGAGAAGGATCAGACATGGATGCAGGTTCAAACACATATGGAGGGGAAACATGAGGAGGAGGAGGAGGTTTAGACATGGATGCAAGTTCAAACACATATGGAGGGTAAACAAGAGTATGAGGAAGAGGATGGAATATCAATAGATGTTGTAGCTAACTCATGTGGAGGAGAATCAAGAGGAGGAGGAGGAACATGTGGTGGAGTAGAGGATGTGGATGGTGTTGGTTATATATCCTAATTATATTCTTGAGTCATAGGTCTTTTTTTAATCTGCATTTGGACCCCATTTCCTAACAGGGGGGTGTAGGGNTCGCCAAGGGGGTACAGGGAGAGAAATTTTGGGAAAATTTCCTTGTAAAATATTGTAATTTCATAGTCAATTTGGACCTTTCATTATAAGGTCGCATATCTGACGACAAAAGTTATGTTAGGGATTTTTTCCCTATAGGGAAACCCTCTTTTATGTATGATGAAATTTTATTTTAGTGTGTGAGATAGTGAATATTGTATTTTTAGAGAGGAGACCATGAGAAAAAGAAGAGGAAGTTACAATGGGTGTGTTGTAGGTTGTATCCCTTCAATTGATGGATAATAATAAAGGAAGGACATGTCAATTTCTCTAGTGGACATAGCCCACATTGGGTGAACCACGCCAATCCATGTCTCTATTGTATTGTGTATCTTCTTCTTCTTCTTTCCATATTTGTTTTATTTTATTACTTTGCGATCCTATTTTTCTAACAAATGGTATCAAAGAAAAAGGTAACTCACAGGAAAAGAGGGTTCTTAGTTCAAGTGGGATTAATGGTAGAATATGGAAAGTTTAAGGTTGACAATTTTAACGGTCAAAACTATTAGTTATGGAAGATGAAAATGGAATATTATTTATATCATAAGGATCTTTACCTATTGTTGGGAGGAAAAGAAAAACATGTGGTGAGTATGAAGGATGAAGAATTGGATATTATTGGTAGAAAGGAACTGAGAATGATACATTTGTGCCTGACAGTGTTGACGACTTTCAATATTTTGAAAGAAAATATAAAAAAGAATATGACGAATGCATTGGCTAAACTAGATGAAAAACCCTTAGTTTCCAACAAGGTATTTCTAATGAAGCAATTATTTAATATGAAGATGTTAGAACACGAGTCTGTTGTTGATCATTTAAATGAATTCAATATGGTTACTAATCAACTAAGTTATGTAAAAGTGGACTTTGATGATGAGGTTAGGGATCTTCTAATATCGTGTTTCTTTCCCAAAAGATGGAATGGCTTGGTCATGGTTGTAAGTAACTCTGTCTCTGGTTCAAACACTTTGAAATTTGATGATGTTGTTGGTGTTATCCTAAGCGAGGAAATGCGAAGGAAAAACAAAGGGGAGACATTAGGTAATGCATTAACCATGGAGAATAGGGGAAGACAAAGGGAAAGAGGAAAGAGTCCAGGAAACCATGGGAAGAATAGGAAGGGAAGATCTAAATCTACAATAGGAAAGATAGATTTTTGGAATTGTGGGAAGAAAGAACATCTGAAGGAAGACTGCAGAGCTCCAAAGAAACAACAGATGAACAACATGAGAAAAATCAGGAAGGAAATGTAATAGGTGATGTGTTACAAGATTCTTTCATTCTTTCTTTATATAATATTATTGAATATTGGGTAGTAGATTCAGGGGCTTCATTTCATAGCACACCCAATAGAAAATGTTTCCAAGTTTATGTTCAAAGTGATTTTGGACAGGTTTATTTGGGTGATGATGAACCATGTCAAATTGTTGGAATGGGTAAGGTACAAATAAAGAAAAATAATGGAAACCAATGGTTATTGAAATAGATGAGACATTTACCAGATCTAAGAAGAAATTTTATTTCAACAAGACAATTGGAAAGTGAATATTGTATATCTACATTTACAGATAAGGCATGGAAGGTCACTAAATGATCACTGGTAATAGAAAAGGGAGAGAAGGTAGGTACATTGTATATATGTACTCGTAATGTTGACTCTTCAATCTCCTTAGCTTATACAGGTGTGGATACAACACTATGGAATCATAGGCTTGGACAAATGAGTGAGAAGGGGATGCATATACTTCACAAATGAAATTTGTTGCCAGATCTTAAACAAGTTGATTTGGATTTCTATGAACATTTTGTTTATGGAAAACAAAAGAGAGCCAAATTTATTAGAGTTGGAAAGAAAAGAAGAGTAAAAAGTTAGATCTTGTGCATACATATGTATGGGAACTAGCTTAGGTATCATCTCTTGGTGGCTCTCACTATTATGTTACTTTTATTGATGATGCAACTAGAAAAACTTGGGTTTATTGTATTTGACAAAAAATAGATGTTTTTGAGACTTTTAAGAAACAAAAAGATTTGGTTGAGAATGAGATAGGAAAAAGTTGAAGTGTATCAGATTAGAAAATGGAGGTGAATATTGTATCAAGGAGTTTTAAGATTATTTTTCATACCATGGGATTCATAGAGAGAAGACAGTTCCAGGAACACCACAAGAAAATGGTATGTCAGAAAGGATGAATAGGATAATCATGGAATGTGCAAGGAGTATGTGATTGCATGTTGGGTTTCCCTTATAGTTTTTGGTAGATGTTGTAGATATTGTTGTTTACTTAATAAATAGAGGGACTTCAAGATCCATGTATGGTGGCATTCTAGAGGAGGCATGGACAGGTAAAAATGTAAACTATTCATTTATGAAGACTTTCGGTTTTGAAGCAATTGTCCATATTGATAAAGAAAATAGAACAAAGCTTGAGGAAAAATACAAGAAGTGTACCTTTATTGGATACAGTGTTAATGATTTTGGTTATCATTTATGGGATTATGAAAATCATAAAATCATTAGCAGTATCGATGTGGTATTCAATGAAAAGGTCATGTATAGAGATCAAATGCAAGGAAAGAAACGGGAAAAGGAAAACATAGAATACACAGTGTTTGATGAAATCAAAGAAAATGAAATTCCAAAGGTACTATAAAATAAAAAAGTAGAACAATAGGAGAAGTAGGTACCTCAAACTCCTGCAATTGTTGTTAGAATATCTACCAGGTTAAGTAGACCCCCTGAAGGATACTCTCCTTCATTGTATTATTTATTGTTTATTGATTTTGGTGAACCAGAAAGTTACAAACATGCAATGTACATAGAGACTAAAAATAAGTGGTAGCAAGGCATGAAAGAGGAAATGGATGCCTTGGTAAATAACTAGAATTGTGACTTGGTTCAGTTACCTATAGGAAAAAGAGCATTGAAAAATAAATGGGTTTCAAGTTGAAGGAAGAAGATGGAGGAAAAAAGTGGTACAAGGCCAGACTTTTTGTAAAGGGGTTTACTGAGAAGAAATGTATAGATTTTGATTAAATATTTTCTCATGTTGTTAAAATGACTTCAATTAGGACTATTTTAAGTATTGTGGAAGTATAAAATTTTTCATATTTAACAGTTATATGCAAAAACAACTTTTCTCTATGGGGATTTGGAGGAAGCTATTTATATGCAACAACCATAGGGTATGAGGTCAAGGGAAAGGACAATTTGGTATGCAGGTTGAATAAGAGGTTGGATAGCCTAAATCAAGCTCCAATGCAATGGTATTTTAAGTATGACAGGTTTATGACATAATTTTTGGGTTGTTATATTATTTGCAGTGAAATTCAAGGTGGATCGACTGACAATCAAAGTCGAAGGTCAAGGTGGTTTGACTAGGTAAAGTCCAAGTTGAAGGTTGAGGTGGTTTTAGGTGGTAAATAATTCGACAGCAAGTCAAATAGGCCAACTGAAAAGAGGTTGAAAAGCGAGTGTGTGGCAACCGACTGAAGATCGAATGAAGGTCAACTGGTAATCCAAATTGGTATTCGACTATAACAGAATCCCAAGATTCAAAACATTTGTATCCAATTATCAGCATGTATCTATAACTGTTTTTGGGCATGTTTTCTTTAGTTTTTTTCCTACTATAAATCCTATAATGAAGACGTGTTGTAATTTTTTAAACGCTAATGAATAAACCTTTAGAGAAATCATTTTAAAGGTTGTTGGTCATGTATATGTAAACCAAAATAGCTACAAGGTTGTTCTTGTGTAAATAAAGAGGGAATGATGTTGATTGTGTCTTATATGTAGACCAAGGTTATACATGCAACCTTTTATTCTTAATGAATAAGACAACAAGAGAGAAGAATGATAAAGAAATGTTGGTTTTCCCAGTTTGGGTTTCCAGGGTAAAATCTCTATGTAATATGTGTTTTCTTTGTCATTTAATTTCTTGATCAAATATTTCTTCCTCTCCTATGCTAGGTTTAGCGTAGAAGTGTTCCTCATTTCCTAACATGTGGATTTAGAGCTTGGTTTAAAAACCTTGGATTTGAGCTAAACCCCAGGTTTAGTAAGAGTCGTAAGTTAGAAATATTTAAAATATCATGTTAAAGAATGATGATTGAGAACAATCAAGAACAATGGAAAACAATTAGTCCAGGTACCATGCTGATAGTTATGTTGACAGAAGAATGGGAGAAACTCAAGAGAAGAGAAAGGAGTTTGCTTCAACTTTATATTGCATATTCGTTATTGTTGAATGTCTCAAGTGAATATTCCACCAAGAAACTGTGGGACATGTTGGAGATCTTGTGCCAGTCGAAATCCCTAGTAAATAACTTATTTCTCATAAAGAAACTGTATCTTTTGAGTATGAGAGAGGGAAATGTGGTGACTAATCATTTAAATGCATTTAAATACCATTATAATCCAATTATCTTCTGTGGATATTAAAATCACCAAGGAGGAGAAATTTATTATCCTATTATGTTATTTTCCAGATTCCTGGGATAACTTAGTCATGGATATATGGAGTAATATAACCACATTAGTGCTAGAAGACATGGTTGTATATATACTATTAGAAGAAATGAGAAGGAAGAACATGGAATGATCGAACAAAGATGCTTTAGTGGTGAGAGGTCAATCGGTTGATGGAGATAAAGGAAAATTCTCTGATAGAAAGTCTAAGTCGAAGGGTAAATCTAAATCTTTGGTTTAGTTGAAAAGAAGATGTTGGAACTATGGTAAATTTGGGAATTACAAAAAGGACTGCAAGTTGAATGAAATGGAAGTCAACATAGGATTCAACGAGAAACAATCGACTGAGAGAAAGATGACTCCAGATAATGGAGGTGATTTGTACCTGTCATCGACCAATACACGATCAGATCAATATGTTTGGTTGATCAACTTAGGAGAATCCTATCTTATGACACCACATAGAAAATGGTTCTACGAATATGAAAAATATGAAGGAGGAGACGTGTTCTCGGGGGATGAATCGATAACCAAATTTTTTTAACAAGGATGAGCTGGAATGATACTGTAGGATGGGAGGATTAGAACCCTTCCAAGTGTAATACACATTATGGGTTTTTTAAGAAAATTGATATCTGTTAACAAGATGAGTGATCCAGGAGTGCACACTCTATTTCACAAGGATTCGTGCAAGATAGTCATAGGTGCGATGGTATTGATGAAAGGAGTTCATATTGGAACCCTATACAAGTTACTAAGGATTCTCAAATCGACTGGATGCAACAACATCATTGTTTCTGAAGTAGACTCGACTTGACTCGACTCAAGTTGAGTCGATTCAAACTAACTTGGTAAGTCATCATAAAGCTGACCTGACCATGTTATGGCATGAGAGGATGGTACACATTGGAGATAAAGGAATTCGATCTATTCATAACAAAGGTATGGTCGAAGACGTTACTACATGCAATTTAGAAGTCAACTTTTGTGAACATTATATATATGGAAAACAAAGTCGAGTGAGGTTCCCATCTGGAGTGACAAGGGAAAATGAGATTCTAGAATTGGTTCATAATGATGTGTTTGGCCCTGTTTTAGTGCCTTCACTCGGTGGATCCATGTATTATGTCTCCTTCATAGATTAGATTTTTAGGAAGACATGGATATATTTCCTAAGTAATAAATCGTAGGTTTTAGAAAAATTCAAAGAGTTTAAATATATTGTAGAAATCCAGACAGATAAGAAAATTAAGGTGTTGAGAAATGACAACGTGAATTCTTTGGAAAATAATTTGATCAGTTCTACATGCAGTGTGGCATAGAATGCCAAAATACCACACCATATACCCCACAAAAAAATGGATTTGTTGAGAGAATGAATAGAACATTGATGGAGAAGGCAAGGAATGTGATCAGTGGTGCTAGGCTCACACAAGAATTCTAGGTGGAGGTAGTCGAAATAGCAAAATATATATTGAATATGTCTCCTTCATGGGCACTAGTCGACATGAATCCACATGAGGTAAGGTCAGGTAAGAATCCTTTGGTTGAACATCCCAAATTTTTTGGTTGTGATGCATTTGTGCATGTTACCAAGTAAAAGAGGAGAAAGTTGGACAAGAAGGCAGTCAAGTGTATTTTAATTGGATACAAAGAAGGAATGAAATGATATAATCTCTGGAATCCTGCATCAAGGAAAACAATGTACAATCAAGATGTGGTCTTTAGAGAAGTCAGAAGTAAGTTTGAGCCTGAAGAAATTGTTCAGATTGAGAATAATCCAAAGAAGGTGTGGTTTGAATTGAGGAACGAAGAAAATGATTCAAATGAGTCGAATGAATCAGAAGAAGAGGTGGAAAAATTGACCATGGCCGTAAGGAGGTTAGAAAGAGTAAGAAAACCAGTTGAAAGGTATAGTCCACCAAAATTTCATTCCACATTTTTGTTAAATTCCATCGACGATGAGCCCAAGTTGGTTGGGAAGGAAGTCAACTCAGCAGAGGGAAAACTTTGGAAGGATTCCATGGTCGAAGAGATGGAATCCTTGCAGAAGAATGAGACATGGGACCTAGTCAAGTTACCTAGTGGAATAAATATTATCAGTAGAAAATGGGTATTCAAGAAGAAGATGAATGCAACAGAACAAGTAGAGAAATTCAAGGCTCAACTAGTAGCGAAAGGATATTCCCAAGTCGAACAAGTCGGCTTCGATGAGATTTTTTCCCTGTTGCAAAATTAACTTCAATTAGAGTATTGATGTATCTGGCTATAGAATTTGATCTAGAAATAGAAAAAATGGATGTAAAGACAACATTCCTACATGGAGACCTGGAAGAGGAAATCTACATGAAACATCTTGATGGATTTGTAGTAAAGGGAAAGAAAGATTTGGTGTGCAAACTGAAAATATCCCTTTCTGGTCTAAAGAAATTACCAAGGATGTTGTACCAAAAGTTGAACACATACATCCTTAGTTTGGGATTTGTGAGAAGAAAAGATGATAACTACATATATTTCAAGGAAGAAGGTGGGTGTTTCATATATGTAGCATTGTATGTCGATGACATGTTGTTGATTGGAAAAAACATGAACACAATAAAGGAGGTGAAGAAGTAGTTATCCTCTAAGTTCAACATGAAGTATCTCGGTGCAATTAACTTCATTCTAGGAATGGAGATTAAGAGAGATAGAGTAGCTATAAATATTTGGTTGAACCATATGAAGTATATTGAAACAATTTTGAAACATTTAAACATGCATGATTGCAAACCTGTGAAGATGCCAATTCTTGTGGTAGCAAGACTAATTGTTGAACAATGTCCAAAGACACATGAGGAAATAGAGGGAATGGAACATGTTACCTATGCAGGTGTTGTTTGTAATCTAATGTATGTGGTGCTTTGCACTCGAATAGACATTTCCCATGTAGTGGGAATGTTGAGTAGATACATGTCGACACCTGGGAAGGAGCACTGTAAAACTTTCAAGAGAGTACTCAAGTATTTGTGTGGCACAAAATATTATGATATATGCTACCAAGGAATACCTAGAGGTGACAATGAATTAACTATACATGGATGTTTTGACGTTGGTTGGGTTGGAGATCTAGATCGATGGAGGTCGACAAGTGGATATGTGTTCAAAATGTTTGGTGCATAAATCATATGGATGAGTAAGCGACAAGAGGTCATAGCAATGTCAACAATAGAAGTTGAATACATGGTATGGAGGCTTGAGCCATCGTATGAAATCATAAGAGATTGTATTTTATTAATTTTTTGTAGGAACCTGCAGAAAAGACTAGATCAAGTCGCAGAATATCCAAAGTAGAGATATTCATACAATAAGGTGAGATGGTAAGAGCCCCCTCCTCCCAACAACAGTTGCCTCGGAGAAGGGGCAAGCTGAGAAAGAACAAGGAGATCATGAAAGCTATAATCACAGAAGAACCGCACATGGGATTGATAGATGAAGAACTACTTAGGCACGCCATCCGGCTAGAGCCTGCTGGGAAATCAAGCCACGAAGACAGGAGCAGAGCAAGGAGAGTGGATGTCGCAGGAACAAATGAGGAAATGCCATCTTAGTAGCTGAAGCAAGAAAATTTGTCTATTGCCGAGCTCTATTAGGAAAATAGGGAATTAAGGCGATGGCTAGCGACAAAGACCACGGAAACATCAACTACACAGAATAATGGAGGGAATGTGGCATGGTTGAAAAGGCAGCTCAGAGAGGCATAGGATGTTATTGTACAGTTACAAGAGGCACAAAGGTTAGTAGAAGAGAGGCACACGAAGCATCCTAGAGAATGTGAAGCGGCCAAAAAGGAAATTCGCATGGCTCTTTCCAGTGCACAAAAGGAGAAATTTTAGCAGGCATCAGTTTCTTCATGACATTTTTGAGTGATACATGTTTTCTGAAGTATCCTACCATTTTGATAACGGTAGCGAGGATTGAACAACTATTTACTGCGCACAGTTCTCCAACAAGTGAGAGCGCAACAAAAAGAAAAGTTGTTACTACAGATAACAATTTTTTAACAGACACACATATTTCCTCCACATCAGAACCCAACCGATGATCAGACCCCGTGGTGAAACTGAAAATGGTAATTTGTGGATAGGTGTGATTATTTCCTATTCTTGGACAATACCATGCGAAGAGTCTTTGGCACATGTTGTGCACTCTTCCTAGTTTAGGGTTAGCAGTTAGAAAGCAGGGTAGCCCAAGCAGCGCCCTCATTTATATATTACATCTTTTTTATGTAAGCCAGGTTGGTTGGCAAAATGGGTAAATGACTGCTATTATATGTAATCTGAGTTTTGACTGAAATTTAATGCAAAGGTCCTATGATTTGATGACAAGATTCTAGTTGTAATAGTTGGATGTATTGTGCCTCTTTCTCTATGTATGTGTTTCTTGTTATCTTTATTTCATATCTTGTATTGTCTATTTCAGAACAAATTTTTGAACCTACGGATTTTCTTCATAGCGCCCCTTGTTTGAGCCACTTAGACAAAATGTTTTCCTCTAAAGCTAACTCTGAATTCGTCCACAACGGTGCTCCTGAGTTGCTTCCTGTAATTTCTCCCACCACATTATGATTTTACACTGAAGATTGTTGCTCGCCTAACCTTATCCTCTCTAGTCTAGTCACCGAGTCATTTATCTCTATCATTTCCTCAAATCAACTCCATAGCCCAAGTTTTTCTTTCTTGCGCCAATATAACCAGAACCCATTTCATCAAAGGTGTTTAAAATATAGCCATTGTGTTCCTAAGTCATATCCTGTGTGGATACCGTGCCATTTTTGAGAGAGCCGTCTCCAGATCCGAATGTCTAGTTTCAAGTCTCAAAGTTGGTTGAAAAAGTTACCTTCATCGTCTATTATTAGCTGAACATATTTACAGAGTGCTAACATTCTGGCATCATTGGCAAGGACAAAGTTGAAAAGATTTTCCCTGGGAGAACGAAAAATGTTGCAGTTTGACCCCAGAGGGTAATAGAGGGACAAAAATCCTCACAGGATAAAACCCTTACCCTGGTGACTCTAATCAAAACAGACGAGTAGCTCCAAGTAGTGCAGTTCAAGAAACCTGGCTCCAAAAACGATTTACACCAGGGTGAATCCTGACCCAAACACCTCGAAGCCTATGTATGACCCCAAGAAGAGTATGCTCAAGACTAGAGAGCAAGTGTTGGACCCCTTCTACTACCTAGAAAGAAGCATTTCCTTGCCAAAAGACGATGCACAAAGCATTGAGGACCTTGAATTCGATGCACTTTTCGAGCAAACCCTATTTAGGTCCAAGTCAGAGACCAATTTGGATGAGACTATCTTCGACCCAAAAAAATTCCAAGCCCTAGTATCAAGTAATATCCCTCAATATACGAATCCTCCTAGGGCTATGGCCACCAGATTCACTCCCCTCATCCTGTCTACCTAGTTACATGACTTGCCTCATAATTATAACCAAAGAATCAGACTCTACAACACTAAGGGAAATGTCTCTGCTTAGAGGAACCTGAACTGGTTTAATGATTTCTTCGAACTAGAGGAGGTCGACTACGCAGATGAAAAAATGAGGTTTTTTTCACAAAGCATTTAGGGGGACATAAGAAAATGGTTCAAGGCCCTCTTGCCCATGAGCATTCAAGACTTCACTGCATTCGAGACGTCATTCCTAAAGACATGAGGGGATAAGAAAAACCCTTTGCAGTTGCTAACACAATACAATAATATGAAGAAAGCACAGGAAGAGACAGTGCATGAATTATCAGCTTGTTTTTTAAACGTGTACAACTCCATCCCTGTAGAAGTAAAGCCCCCCCCCAAAGTACTGTGCAATTATGATACACAAATTTATTCGACAACGATTTTTCTCTGCTGCTAAGAGAAAGAAGATCGGTGATTCTGGATTCTATAATGAGTAATGTTGTCGAGGTCAAAGTGAACATGATGGCATCAGGGAAAATAAAGCCGAGGCTCAACCGAGGCAACAAGAGACCCCAAGGAGATGCACAACCATCGATGTTGCTCTCCTCAAACAATAAAATCGACATGATGATGAAGACCATGGAGAATTTGATGGAGAGGATGTCCATGGGAAACAGATCTATGGATCAAGAAAAAAACAACCCAGAGCCCAGAAATCAAAACCTTTGAAGAGGTCAGATCCCTCAAATCAAGCAGCGGGATCAAGGTGACCAGCAGATGAGACCTCATTTCCATAACAACTACACAGAAGAGGATTTCGACGACTAGATACATTGTTGTGATGACAAAAACCCATGCGTGTTCCTGACAAAGTGCGAGCATGATCAGTATATGAGTAGAAACGAAGAATTCACACTGGAGACTAATGACGACATGATAATTGAAATAGATGATTCACCGTCTTGGGAGACAAAAGAGTTCAAGAAAGGCTATCAAAATTCCATCATCTAGTTCCAAAGGAAGTAAAACCTCTAGAGAAAACATGTACCCATCAAGCCGCAACAGATGAACTTTGTAAAGAAGTCTACAGGGGACACACCTTCCTCAAGACAACCAAGACTGAATAGTGTGACCAAGGGGATGACAAAAAAGGCCAATTCAAAGGAGGAGGTCCCCAAGAAAGCTCTGAAGACAGGACGGGAGACGAGCAGAAAAGAGGTAGAAAAAACTTGTTCCCCTTTTAATTTTGAACATGAAATGGCCAAAATCAAGAGCTTTGTCCTGTTCAATGAACTTATTAGAAAGGGAAAGTATCAGGAACAAATCATTAAAATGTAGAAAATGGGAGGGACCACCGATACTCTGAATATTCAAGATGATAACCCCGCCATCCTTTTTGTTCTGCACATTGAAGAGACAAGCAATGTGGAAGACGTCCCTTCGTTCTATGTCAATATGAAGATTCATGACCTAACCCTACATAACGCCATGCTTGACTCTGGCACGTTGCATAATCTCATGCTAAAGGTGATCATGGATGAAGTGGGTTTAGAGGTCACAAGGCCATACAACTTCCTTTTCTCCTTTGATTCGAGGAAAGTCAAATGTTTGGGCCTTATCAAAGACCTAGTTGTATCGTTGGCCTAGATCCCCACCAAGAACATGGCCATGGACATATTTGTCACAGACATACCTCCAAATTTTGGCATGCTACTCTCGAGATCGCGGGCTGCGAAGTTGAAGGGCACGTTGCAGATGGATATGACATACGCCACTATCCCCGTTTTTGGCCATGACATGAGGTTGTACAGAGAAGTGCTGCTGAAATACACGGTAAGCAGCAAGGCATAGCCACACAATCATCCCATATACACCATTTACACCAAAGTGGGGTCATCTATATTCTACAATGACTTTAGCTTCAAAGAAGAAGAATCAACGACCATCACAACAACTGACGAGAAAACCATGCGAGAAACAATAGAGTGCGACGACCCGAAAGACCGCGTGGAAAATGGGTTGTGTAACATGATTTTTGATGACATGGTTAGCAAAGAAGGAGTTGGAGATGGTGTATGGGTGATCCCCCCTGAAGAAAGCACAAAGTTGCATTCATACAAGCTCATGTTTGAATGCACTAACAACATGTCAGAGTATGAAGTGCTAATATTGGGATTACAAGTTTTGAAAGAATTAGGCGCAAAGAGGATAACAGTGCATGGAGATTCTGAGAAAATCATAAATCAGGTGAAGGGTGTGTATCATACCAAACACCCCAGACTGAGAGCGTACAAAAATTTGGCTTTGGACCTTCTCGAAGTATTTTCAGAGTATGACTTGATTGTTATTCCTAGAGAATAAAATTAGATCGTCGATGCATTGGCTACCTCGGCCTCAGTTTTCAAGATTCCCATTCTTCCAAATAAAAGGTATGAAATCGAGGTCAAGCACAAGACGACAATACCTGACAACATCAAACATTGGTAGGTGTTTGACGATGAAAAACAAGTGGAAAGATTCCTCCTTATGAGTGATGAGTTCACTAACAAAAATATTGACGGGGAATACTACAACGATGAAGATGAGAGAGAAGATGCGCACAGTAACGATGACCTTTTCCAAAATCAAATCATGGGAAGGGATATAATACAAATGAAGAACAATATTATTCCAAAGGGGTTGGTTCCACCTGAAAATCTATTTGACGAAAATGATGTGGCTAAGAACCCCAAGATCATCACAAGTGAAGAAGACATGGAGAACTACAACATCGGGACTGCAGAAGACCCGAAGATGGTAAAATTATCAAAAACACTCAGTCTAGAATTCAAGCAGGACTACATAAAGCTCATGAAATATTTCCCAGACGTCTTCACATGGAGCTACGATGACTTGAAAGTGTACGACATCAAGGTGATCCAACATGTTATCCCTCTCAAGGAAGATCATAAGCCTTTCAAATAGAAGATGAGATAGATAAACCCCCTTGTTATTGTCGTTGATCGAGAAGGAGGTAAAGAATATTTTTTATGCTAAAATTATTGTTTCTTTGAGGTTCTCGAAGTGGGTAGCTAACTTAGTACCTGTAATAATGAAAAGTGGCGAGATAAGGCGTAGACTTGCAAAATTTAAATAAAGTGTCTCTCAAGGACCACTAGCCCCTTCCCAAAATGGACTACATCCTGCAAAAGGTAGTGGGATCTCAGAAGATGTCCATGCTGAATGGTTTCTCAGGTTATAGCCAGATCATGGTCCACCCGAACCACAGAGAGAAGACGTCCTTCACCACCTCGTGGGGAATGTTCATGTATGCTAAGATGTCGTTCGACCTGATGAACGTTGGTGCTACCTTTCAGAGGGAGATGGACATCGCGTTTGTTAATGAAAAGGATAAATTCATCATGATTTATCTGGATGACATCACAGTGTATTTTTCCTTTGACAAACAACATCTCTAGCACTTGAAGAGAGTTTTCCAGAAGTGTAGAAAGTTAGGCATATCACTAAATCCAAAGAAATCGCATTTTGCGGTGGAGGAGGGAAAGATGATAGGGAACATCATTTCCAAGGAAGGCATTAAAATAGACCCCAGTAGGGTCGAAGGGATTCTGAAGAACGGTACCACACATAGTAAAAAGGAGGTGTGATCCTTCGTGTTCAAGGTGAAATTTTTTAGGAGATTTTTCCCAAACCTAGAGGAAATAATAAAACATATAACTTGCATGCTCAGAAAGGGAAACAAGATTAAGTGGAACTCAGAGGTTGTTGGCTCTTGGTTATGGAAGGAAGCGAAGTACAAGGAATAAAAGGTAAAAAGTGAACTTCACGGTAGACACAATGACTGCCACTGGGTCGAAGTGAGCAAAAGAGCAGAAAAGATGGAGCAAAGTATGGAAAAGCAAGTCGTTGGATGAGGAGATCGAGGATGAAAGATCAGAAAGGGAGATGGATCAAGAACAACTCAAAAGGTGGGAAAAGCCACCATTGGATACTTTGGAGCACCGCACGAGAAGGAAGGAAAAACAGGCTAGCGAAGCCTGAAAAAATAGTGTCAAGTTGACCTAGGGTTTTAGACACCTAGGGTTTTGGTATTTAGGGTTTTGGCACCTAGGTGTCGGCCTAAGGCTATTGGTGAGTGACTATAATGTATAAATAAAGGTCAAGAGGTCCTTGGTTGGGTTGTTGTTGTTCATGTTATGTTGGTCATTAAGTATTGAGAGAGAGAGGATTGTATTGTAAGATCTTCAGTTGTGTGAGAAGGTCAAGTCCTGCAGCTGGGTGCACAAGAAGGGGGGAGAAAGAGAGAGAAGAAAGAAGATCTACTAGCTAGGAGCGTAGATAAGAACTGTATGATTTTCCTTAATAAATCATAAGAACAGTTTTGTGGATGTATCCCTAGAGAGAGGGTGAATAACGTATGTCTTGTGTTGTGGATGTGTGACTTATGCTTTGATCTCTGTTACTATTATATTGTTATTTGCATTGTTGTATTAGATCAGATCTATAACTGCGTAGGATAGATCTAGCTTGATAAAAGATAAGTGCATGGTGTGTTGTTGTTCTACTAAGATCCACTTGATATTCCCCTAGTTGTAAACATCTATGTCCTGCAACCCCCTCATAAGCTGCTTCAGGTGAGGCTGCATCTACTTCACAGGTGCTTCCAAAAGGGCCAGTAGCTTGGGCTTTGTTGGTGCACTCTTGAGTGTTGAACCTTGGGTTTAACCCTATCCCAACAAATGGTTCCATTGCCAAGACAGGAATCTTTGTGAGGGAATGTCAAGGTGGTTCTAGTCGAAGACAAAGATTCAAAATTGGATAGAGGATCAAGAGAGGGACTTCCTTGAAGCCCAGAAAAAGAACCCTAAGTTGAGTATCGAGGATTGGCTACAAAGATACATCTTCACCGACATTCACGAGATCTTCTTTGGAGGAATCCATCAAAATCTACATGAGTGGTTGTCTAGGTTAGCTGACACAAAGTTCGAGATTAGATATAGACCTCCTATGGTTTGGATGTCAGCATTGATCTAGAAGGTCAAGAGAGTTGATAACGTTGTATCCAAAGCTATAGATCACTAGTTTGATAGTACCATTGGAGGTTATATCATTGAATTTGTTGTTGACAGAACAAAATCATATAGCTAGGCTGAGAGATATTTTTTCAAGGGACCCTAAGGGAAATTTTTTCATTTTCTGAAGTTAAAAATCAAGATGCTCTTGCATGAAAACCACATATTAAAGATACAGTAGACTGGCTGGATCTGAAAAGGATAATGTTTAGAAGTTCATACAGTGTCAGTGACACAGAAGATGGACATACGTGTAGTGGAAGAGTATTTAGAGGGGTTCACCTTGAGAACATTTTTAAGAAAAACTATGGAGAAGAAGGTTTCTACAGTGGAGAAGAAGCAGATCTGACAGACGAAGAGTACTTAGAAACCCCTAGAGTAGAGGAAGAAGCAGTTGAAGAACTTCACTGAAATGATCCAGAAACCTCAGGAACTACACAGGCTACTGAAGTAAGTAATATCAATCCCCCTGTTGTTTCAGAAACGCTAAGCCACTAGAGCATTCAGAATCACCAGAGTCCGTAGAGTACTATTACTAGCAGTTCAACATCTACTCAAACAAGAAACCTAGGCAACTTCATGGCAGATGAGATGAGGCTCCCTATCTTTAGAGGAGATGGATCTAAAGACCTTGATCAACACTGTTTCCTATGCGAGGATGTATGGAACATTAAAAACATCACCGACGAAGTTGTTAAAAGAAACTAGTTTAGCACTACACTGAGGGATCAAGTGTTGAGCTGGTACATGAAGCTTGTCCAAGGACTTGCGCAGCCTAAGCCATTGAATGAGATCAATAACACGTTTTTTACATAGTTTAAAAAGCTAAATTCGTAGTCACAGTCTATTACCAAGCTGAAGGAGATTAAACAGAAAGTAGTCGAACCTGTTTGGGAGTTCGATCAGAGATTCAAGACCCTAACAGGCCGATTGACTTTTAAGATCTTGGATGAGCAGAACAAAGAATGGTTCATCGCTACTCTCTTACCACATATCAGAGTTCCCCTGATGCAGCAGAAGATTTCTTCGTAGGAAAAATCTTTGGAGATCGCCATGAATCTTGAATCAACACCTATGGGAGAATCCAACTCAGGTATGAGCCAGATCTTGAGCCAACTGACTAGTTTATCTCTGCAGGTCAAGGACATGAAGAAGGACAAGGGGAAGGACAAAAGAGAAGATATCTGGTGTGTAAGATGCAGATCCGAAGGTCGTGATAAAGAACATTGTCCATTGTTTCGTGAATATTTGGCCTCAAGAGCATCGAGCCCCTTGAAGCAAGTTAATATGCCCTGGTGCGAAGTATGCAGAACCCGACATTGCCCTGGTGAGTGCTACTATATGTAGAAGTATGTTTAGACACCCACAAACTTTTACTGCACATTCTGTAATTCCATAGGGCACGATGATATAGATTGTAGGGCCAGGCAAGAATTCAAAGTAGATCAAGGGTCTTCTTCAAAAACACAACCAGAAATAAGAGAATATGGAATACCTCATGCATTTGATCAGTCTACTTTGCACGGAGAGGGAAAAGAGGTAAGTAAACTTGTCAGTTTCTTATATATGTTCATAGAACTACTTAAAGATGGGAAAGCTATACAAGAACTGCAAAACCTGGTTAAACAGTATGAGCTAGGAAAGACAGATCCCTTACTGAATAGGGAAGTACATCATATTGGTAAGAAGAGAAGGGAAAATAAATAATTATACCTGAATGCTCAAATAGGAGAATATGATATAGACTATGTGGTCCTCAACTTAGGGTCTGAGGTCAATGTCATGACGAAGCAAACCTGGGCACTAATGGGAAAACCGAAACTGATATATTCCACCATCAGACTTTGCATGGCTAATCAGAAATCTGTTATCCCATTTGGACGGTTGGAACATGTCCCTTTAGACATCGACAGAGTTAGAATCTTTGCATATTTTGAGGTAATTGAAATTGTTGATGACAACTACCCTTACCCTGCATTGTTAGGAATCGATTGGGCCTTCAATAATTCTACCATTGTCCATCTAAAGAAGAGGCATATGAAATTTGAAAGAGATGGCCTTAGGGTCATTGCTTCTTTAGATCCAGATGAGGGCCCTAGATACACAGAACCTGTCAGAGAAGAAGACCATGCGTACGAACTAGAAAACATCTACCAACTAATAGCCAAACAATAGGATTATATCAATCCTACAACCGATAGGAATCTGAGCTGGCGAAGCGACAGTGCATGTTTATCAGACTTAGAAAAAGCACTGGAAAATTGGCAGAACTAGATGTACGAAGTATCTACCAGAATATGTGCTAGACTAACCAGAGAGGTTCGCTGGATCGACACAACATGGAGTAACTTACCCACATTTGATGGGATGAATCCTTTAGGAAAATTCTTATCAGAGTTTGAGACAGGTGTACCAGCACAACAGAGGTTGTTGGGAATGGATGAGGCCATGAAAGCCACACCAACAAGATGGTGGGGGATGCAAAAAAGAAACATTACAGACTGGACAGAATGCCGAACTTTGATGACAACGCGGTTCTCATCACAAGCAGTAAGTTGTGAAGTAAGGTACACAGGTCGAAGTTTCCCAAAGGACCATGTGCAAAGGTGTGAAGAGGTCTGGAGTGACATCCCTCGAGACCAATGGGTGCACCACTTCATTAACACACTGGACGTGATTCCTATCAACTGGTACCTTCAAGCGGAGATGCACCTCATCACTGCAAATTGGGAAGGTATGACTCAAAATTTTGTAACCGCCCTTTTGTTTGAAAGTGAATTTCCTTCAGTCAACCATGCATTACAGATTGTCAGATAGAAGATATTTGAAAAGGCATATAGCCTCCCTATGGAACATGAATAGGTTGAATGGACTGAGCCATTCCAGAAGTTGCAAGGATGTTACAACATCAATGTCGAGGATGATGATGATCTGAGGAAGGTAAACATCACTAAGATAGAAGGCCAAAGAGATGCGGAAAGACTAGGAGTGGAGCTACCATTTATTGGTCAGCCGATCAAGATCAAAAAGGTCAACATTGGAACAGAGGAGACACCGAAGCTTGCCAATGTCGGAGATTACTGGGATGCTACTACCAT
This sequence comes from Picea engelmannii, assembly GCA_009831015.1. NCBI lineage: Eukaryota > Viridiplantae > Streptophyta > Pinopsida > Pinales > Pinaceae > Picea > Picea engelmannii. Next base: position 1,125,966 of record ML778157.1, read on the forward strand.
TGACAAGATTACAGAGTTGTTGCATGAATATCAGGACTTGTTCTCGACCAAGTTCACTGATATGAAGGGAATCAAGGGACCTATGGGAGATATGAGAATACCTTTGAAACCATATGTGAATCCAGTCAATAAAATACATTACAAGTTGAACCCGAAATACAAGGAAAAAGTCAGGATTCAGCTCGACAAAATGTTGGAAGCAGGGATTATTAAACATGTCGAAGAGTCAGAGTGGATCATCCCTATGGTAGTACAAGATAAGAAGACCAAAGGTGATATCAGGATATGTGTAGACCTCAAGAAGTTGAATGACGCCTGTCTGCATGACCCCTTCCCTACACCATTCACTAATGAAATATTAGACAAGGTGGGAGGCCAGGAGGTATATTCTTTTACAGATGGCTTTTCAGGATACCATCAGATTCAGATTTCCAAGGAGGTCCACCACAAGACCACATTTTCCACCGAATGGGTATCCTACCAATATAAACTAATGCCATTTGGACTGAAGAATGCCCCAACCATCTTTTCCAGGGTGGTGGTTGAAGTGTTCAAAGAATTTATATATAATTTTTTAGAAGCATATTTTGATGACTGGACTATGTTTAGTTTGTTGAAAAACCATATTGAATGTCTAAGGCTAATGTTGGATAAATGAAGGTAGTGTCAAATTGCTTTAAATTTGAAGAAGTTCATCTTCCTCTTGCCATTTGGAGTACTATTAGGTCATATTGTATGCAAGCAAGGATTTTTGGTTGACCCATCAAAGATTGCAATTATAGTTGATTGGCCACCACCTACTTCAGTCAAACAACTGTGCATTGCGCTAGGACATACTGGCTACTACATGAAATTTATTAAAGGATATGCCCAAATCACAACACCGATGGAGAATCTATTGAATAAGGATTGTCAGTTTGACTGGACAGATGAATGCCAACAGAGCTTCGACACACTAAAACAGAAGATGGTCACTGCGCCCATTCTGGTTTTCCCAGATTGGAATAAGGAGTTTCATGTGCATGTCGATGCGTCTTCTATGACATTAGGAGAAGTATTGGCACAACCAGGAGAAGGCAAGATCAACCATCCATTATCATTTTCCAACAGGAAGTTATCTACAACTGAGATTAACTACACCACTATAGAAAGAGAAGGGTTGGCCATGGTGTATGCGCTGCAAAACTTCCACCACTACTTGTTGCGAGGACACTTCAAAATGTTCACAGATCACTTCGCGCTGAATTACCTAGTCAACAAGCCGGTGTTGGGGGGGTGAATCTGCAAATGGCTTCTGTTGTTTCAAGAATATGACTTTGAAATCATAGTTAAACCAGGAAGAATGAACAAGGGTCCTGACCACTTGTCGAGGTTGGAACATGGCGAAGAACCCACCATCTTAGAGGACACATTACCGGATGCATAACTACTCTCCATTAGAAATATTTATGACCACTTTGTAGACATAGTCCAGTTCCTTTCAATAGGAATGGCTCCAAGTGAGTATACAATTCCTCAGAAGAAATAGCTAGTAGTGAGCATTGTAGACTTTTCGCTGATAGTTGGTCATCTGTACAAAATGGGACCTAATGAGATACTAAGAAGGTGTGTTATGGAGACAGAGCGATCATTGATCCTCGCAGAAGCTCATGAGGGCATTGCAGGAGGACACTATGCAGGGAAAACAACTGTGCAGAAGGTTCTGCGAGCTGGCTTATGGCAGCCTACCTTACATAGAGATGCTAAAGAATATGCCAGGGCATGTGATGTATGCCAGAGAGTTGGAAAACCATCCTGAAGAGATGAAATTCCATTAGCACTACAGATGACCCTACAAGCATTTGAAAAGGGGGCCATTGACTTTGTGGGACCTATAAACCCACCAGGGAAGCACACAAGATTGAGGTACATTATTTCTGTGACCGAATACTTTACCAAATGGGCCAAATCCAAACTAGTCAAGGACTGTAGTGAAACTACAGCTGTGCATTTTATATTTGATGACATAATAACTAGATTTGGATGCCCCAAGATCCTTATGAGTGATCAAGGTACACACTTCATCAATAAGACAGTTGAATCCTTGACTGAAGAGTTTGCAGTCCACCATCAGAAGAGTACACCTTACCATCCATAAGAAAATGGGATAGTTGAAGCATTCAACAAGATCTTGGAAACCACATTAACAAAGATTTGTAGTGTGAACAGAAATGAATGGGATTTAAGAGTAACTACATTACTATGGGCTTATAGAACCACTTGCAAAAATTAACAATGAAAACCCCTTTCAAGTTGGTGTATGGTCTTCAAGTTGTTGTCCTGATGGAATATTTGGTACCCAACTTAAGGATTTCTTTGTTCACAAACATGGATGACACTGGCACTGTTCACGAGAGGCTTGCACAGTTGGTTGAACTGGAAGAAGATAGATTCATTGTTGGGTTCCATCAACAAGTTCAGAAGGATAGAGAGAAGGCCTATCATGATAGGTACATCAAGAAGAAGGAATTCAAGCAAGGAAACTTAGTGTTGATGTATGACAGTAATTTTATAAAACACCCTGGGAAGTTCAGAACGCATTGGCTTGGACCATATGATATCACCTATGTCACAGAAGGAGGAGCCACGCAGCTGAAGACATTGAATGGAGAATGGAAAGAAGGATTGGTGAATGGGAGTCGACTGAAGTTGTATTATGACAAGAAGCTGCCCCACAGATCCAAGTAAAGACAAGAGGAAAAGGGTCTAGGTACCAGGTGCAATTGAAACTAGGTACCAGACACAGAAAATATATTCTGCACAGGGAGGGAGGAGAGGCACAAAGAAGAAAGCAAAGGTTACACTGCATAGCCCATGTCGAAGAAAAACAAAGGAACCAGATTCAAAGCGCCTCGAGATGAGTCAAAGGTGAGTGTTCGGGGCCTGTTGGCCCTTGGTTATGGAAGGAAGCAAAGTACAAGGAAGAAAAGGTAAAAAGCGATCTTCGCGAGAGACACAATGACTTTCACTAGGTCGAAGTGAGAAAAAGAGCAGAAAAGATGGAGCGAAGTATGGAAAAGCAAGTCGTTGGATGAGGATATCGAGGATGAAAGATCATCAAGGGAGATGGATCAAGAACAACTCAAAAGGTGGGAAAAGCCATCATTGGATTCTTTGGATCACCGCACGAGAAGGAAGGAAAAACAGGCTAGCGAAGCCTGAAAAAAGAGTGTCAAGTTGACCTAGGGTTTTAGACACCTAGGGTTTTGGCACCTAGGTGTTAGCCTAAGGCTGTCGGTGAGTGACTGTAATGTATAAATAAAGGTCAAGAGGACCTGGGTTGGTTTGTTGTTGTTCATGTTATGATGGTCATTAAGTATTGAAAGAGAGAGGATTGTCTTGTAAGATCTTCAGCTGTGTGCAAAGGTTAGGTCCTGCAGCTGGGTGCACAGGAAAGGGGGAGAAAGAGAGAGAAGAAAGAAGATCTGCTAGCTGAGAGAATAGACAAGAACTGTATGTTTTTTCTTAATAAATCATAAGCACATTTCTGTGGACGTAGCCCTAGAGAGAGGGTGAACCATGTATATCTTATGTTGTGGATGTGTGATTGATTCTTTGATCTTTGTTATTGTTATATTTTTATTTGCATTGTTGTATTATATCATATCTATAACTATGCAGGATAGATCTAGCTTGATAAAAGATAAGTTCATGTTGTGTTGTTGTTATACTAAGATCCACTTGATATTCCCCTGGTTGTAGACATTTCTATCCTGCAACCCCCTCATAAGCTGCTTTGGGTGAGGCTGCATCTGCTTCGCAGCTACTACCGAAAGGGCCAGTAGCTTGGGCTTTGTTGGTGCACTCTTGAGTGTTGAACCCTGGGTCTGCCCCTGTGCCAATAGAGGCCAAGAAGTCTTTCAAAGATATCAAAGTGGCGTTGACTAAAGCTCATGTGCTAGCCAACCCAGACTTTATGAAATATTTCCTCCTCTTTTCACTCACCTCAGAACACACTATTGCTGGCGTACTGTTGCAGAAGGATGAACATGATTTCGAGAAACCCATAGCCTACTTTAGCTGGACACTACGCGATGCTCCCCTAAGGTACGATATTATGGAAAAGAAGGTGTATGCCTTAGTAAAATCTTTGAAATAATTTATGACATACATACTGCACTCCCATGTCATTGCTTGTGTGCCCAATAATTCAATAAAGGACATCCTGACTCAGCCTGACCTAGAAGGAAGGAGAGGAAAGTGGATAGCATCCATGTTAGAATATGATCTGGAGATCAAGCCTACAAAGCTGGTCAAAGGTCAGGGTCTTGCGAAGTTGATGGCGTAGTCAGACTGTGACGTTGTAGGAATGAACTTCATGGATGATCAGTCAGAATTCCCTCAAGAAGAAAAAGTTGCGCAAATGCCTCAACATTTCATTGATTCACCATGGTATGCAAACATCATATATGTGTTGAAGAATATCCATGGCCCTCCAGGCGTAAGTAAGACTAAGGCTAGATTCCTCAAGATTAAAGCAGTTAAGTTCTGTGTCTTGGACAATTCACTATACTGGAAAGATCCCGGAGGAATACTGTTAAGCTATTTACTGGAGGACGACGTGAAACGGGCCATACAGGAATTTCACAGAGGCGGCTGTGGAGGGCACCACTATTGGAAGACCACCTTGCACAAGATCCTAAGGGTGGGTTATTACTGGCAGACGATTTTCACTGACGTATATAAGGAGGTCTCCAGCTACCACGAGTGTCATATTTTCGATGGGAGGAGAAAGATACAATCCCTGACGTTAAATCCAATCTCATTCAAAGCGCCTTTCATGCAATGGGGCCTATATTTCATAGGAGAGATAAATATACCATCCTTCGTGCAACATAAATGGATTCACACTTCCACCAATTATTTTATGAAATGGATTGAGGCGATCCCCACAAAGAAGGCAACCGACATGGTCATCATATAGTGCCTGGAGACAAACATCTTGTCAAGGTTCGGGTGTCCTGTTAAAATCATGAGAGATAATGCGGCTGCATTCAAGTATAAAAAGATGGAGAATTTCTACCAGGATTATAACATAACCCTACGACATTCCATGGAATATTATCCACAAGGAAACAGGTTAGCGGAATCCTCAAATAAGAGCCTAACCCGAATCATCAAAAGTCTCTTGCAAGACAACAAGAGAGCCTAGGATAAGAAGCTTATCTATGTGCTATGGGTAGATCGGATTACCACCAAAAAATCCATATCAACGTCACCTTTCCAGATCATTTATGGTGCAAACGCAATCTTCCCTACTACACTAGGACCGCCCATCACGAAGTTGTTGCAAGAGAAAAAGGCTGAGCCAAATGATGCGCAAAGGAGGATAAACTAGTTGATTCACACACAACAGGTGAGGGAGAAGGTGTATAATCGATCTCAACTCCATTAGGAGAGGATAAAAAAATATTTCGACAAACATTCCAAGAAGGAATATTTCCAGGTAGAAGATTTGGTGCTAAGATGGGACGCAAGGAATGAAGGTAAAGGAAAGAACAAAAAGTTCGATCACCTTTGGATAGGGTCATATAAGATCAATGCGTACTGCGAAGACACTGCTTATTTCCTAGAAGGACTGGATGGAGAGTGTCTTGGTTGGGGGCCTGTAAACGACAGGTTCCTCAAATGTTACCTAATGAATAAAATCCTTTTAAGTCATTTTTCATTGTAAATAGTCATTTTATTTTTGCGTCGAGTCAGTAGGTCAGTAGAAAATTGAAGCCTGAAGCGAAGGCCCTAAGTTTATGCTGAAGTCTTAGAAGTTGTGTCAATGAGTCTAGTTTTTTTTCTATCAGTCATTTATATTGCTTAGTGTCTAGAGGTCGAATAAATCCCAATGGTCAGGCACCTGGTCTATTGTTCTTTGCTACCTCATACGGAGGATAGCATCCCCATTGGAGGCAGTTGTTGCGCCACCATTTTTCTTTCCATTTAGAGTCAGGTTTGATTCATGTTATGACCCATGTGTCCAAACATGTGAAGTCAAGTATGTAGCAGCGTGAGTTTGAAGTCAGCAAATGGTTGGTTGGCCCTTGGAAATGGGAAAGGGTGTCAGAGTCGAGAATTGTATACGTGGTACAGATACATATTTTCCAGAGAGTCGAATTCCATTAAGAAACCAGTCTCTACGTACCTGGGTCGGGTCAAGTGGTTAACAAAGGTCGCGTCGGCAAGTGCAACAGTTATTATTAGTTCATCATGAAGGCTGAGGGAATGAAAAATCACAACGTTCGTATTATGCATGCCCAACAAGCCTTATCACACACGCGGGGATTTTCATGGACAACCTGCAATTCAAATTGGAACATCTCGTCACCATAAATTCACTGCCCTTCAGCATGTTTTTCTCTCCTAGTTGATTCGTTATAAATCTCAGATGCTTGGCACACCCTCTAGTCATAGAACCAAGCCTAAACTATGTTCACAGTTTCCCCTTGCCAATCCCATTTGTTCAGAACCGCCCCCCCTGTGCATTTTTTCAATACACTGCGTGAAAAGTATACCTTGGTTGTGCCATGGCGTTTTCTCAGAGCACGTAAAAAGGTGCGCGGAGTGGCAGAACTGTGAGGTCCCAACCCCAAAGCGAGTGGAATTCATTCTCACCAGGGGAAACCATTCCCAAAGGCGTGGAAGGAACCATTCTTTCACCTGCAAAAAAGACCATCTCAAGTCATGGAACATCCAATGCAGAGTTATTCATAAAGGAAGGGGAAGGTCAAGAAATAACAAGGAGATCATGAAAGCTCGAATCACAGAAGAACCGTGCGTGGGATTGATAGCTAAATAACTACTCAGGCGCACCATCCGACTAGAGCCTGCTAGGAAATCGAGCCACGAAGACAGGAGTAGAGCAAGGAGAGTAGATGTCATAGGAGAAAATGAGGAAACTCCATCTCAGCAGCTGAAGAAAGAAAAGATAGCTATTATCAAGCTCTATCAGGAAAATAGGGAATTAAGGCAACAACTAGTGATAAAGACCGTGAAAACATTATCTTCACAGAATCATGGAGGGAATGTGCCATGGTTGAAAAGGAATCTCAGAGAGGCATAGGATATTATTGTACAGTTGCAAGAGGAACAAAGGTTAGCAGAGGAAAGGCACACGGAGCGTCCCAGAGAATGTGAAGCGGTCAAAAAGGAAATCTAAGTGGTTCTTGCCAGTGCACAAAAAGAGAAAGTTTAGCAGGTGTTAGTTTCTTCATGACAGTTTTGAGTGATACATGTTTTATGAAGTATCCTACCATTTTGATAATGGTCGTGAGGGTCGAACAACTGTTTACTGTGCACAGTTCTCCAGCAAGTGAGTGCGCAACAGAAAGCAAAGTCATTACTACAGATAACAAGTTTTTAACAGACACCTATTTGCTAGGATACCTGATCAAGGGATTACATCAACACATCTTTCCTCCACATTAGAACCCGATCGATGATCAGACCCCGTGGAAAAATTGAAAATGGTCATTTGTGGACAGGCATGATTATTTCCTATTCATAAATAGTACCATGCGAAGAGTCTTTGGCACATGTTGCACACTCTTCATAGTTTAGGGTTAGCAATTAGAAAGCAGGGTAGCACAAGAGACACCCTCGTTTATATATTTCATCTTTTCAATGTAAGCCAGGTTGGTTGGCAAGTTGGGTAAACCACTGCTATTGTATGTAATCTGAGTTTTGATCGAAATTTAATGCAAAGGTCCTGTGATTTGATGAAAAGATTCTAGTTGTAATAGTTGGATGTATTTTTCCTCTTTCTCTACATATGTGTTTCCTATTATCTTTATTTCATATCTTGTGTTGTCTATTTCAGAATGAATTTTCAAACCTGCGGATCACTACATAGCGCCCTTTGTTCGTGCCACTTAGAAAAAACATTTTCCTCTAAAGATAACTATGAATTCGTCCACAACAGTGCTCCTGAGTTGCTTCCTGTAATTTCTCCTACCACATTACAATTTTACACTGAAGATTGTTGCTCGCCTAGCCTTATCCTCTCAAGTCCAGTCACCAAGTCATTTATCTCTGTCATTTCCTCAAATCGAATCCATAGCCCAAGTTTTACTTTATTGCACCAATATAACTAGAACCCATTCATCAAAGGTGTTTAAAATCTAGCCATTGTGTTCCTAAGTCATATCTTGTGCAGATATCACGCCATTTTCGAGAGATCCCTCTCCAGATCCTAATGGCTAGTTTCGGGTCTCAAAGTTGGTTCAAAAAGTTACCTTCATCATCTGTTATCAGTCGAACAGATTTACGTAGTGCTAATAATAGCCACTTATGGAATCAAAGAAGAAGTGTGGCTACAAAGGCTACGTTTAGGAATTGGGTTTGAGCATAGAGCTATGAGGATAAGTTGTGGCAGTCAAAGAAAAATATTTTTTGTAAAGAACCCTGCTTATGATTCTAATACTAAGAACATTTATGTACAATACCATTTCATGAGAGACATGGTGGAATGAAACAAGGTGTTTCTGGAGAAAGTAGACACGTTGGAAAACATAACAGACTCTTTGACCAAGTATGTGAGTGTTGTGAAGTTCTCTTTGTGCAGAGAGGAAATGGGAATTGTTGCACTAGGTCTGTGAATGAGAGTTCATAGGTCTCCTCATTTGAGAAAAGAAAACAAAAAGTGGGAGAATGTTGGATTATTATATTCTTTGCAGTGAAATTGGAGGTGGATCAATTGACAATTGAAGTCGAAGGTCAAGGTGGTTCAACAAGAGGTCAACAAGTGGGTGAGAAATTGATTGCAAGTAAAGTAAGATACAACATTCGTTTACATGATCTAGGTTCCTATTCATGCCCCCTTTTCCTCTAGCTTTAGAAGGTTCTACAATTCATTGCAATGAAAAACATTGTTGTTAATATCTAAGTACTCAATAACCTTCATTGGACCAAAAGTAAACACGATTCAAAAATTCATCTCTCCTCTTTTTAAGAAAACATGATTCAAATACATCCTCTCCTCTTTTTACTCCTTGCAAAGCAAGGACTATAGTAATCACCTCATGCGAATAATTCATATGTATATAACATGTAATAAAAAAATATTTAAGTTATGGTAAAGTCACAAAAAATTGTATTTATTGCCATATTAATTTTTTCTTGAGTTGTACAAATTGTGTAGTTTTTAGTGTTTTTCTTTGAGAGGGATTGATTAAACTATATAACCCTTCTATTGTAAGGTTTCTTCTAAAGATAAAAAATGGAACAAGGAATGAAATTTCACAACCCTCCACTTATATTAAGTTAACATTGGTGTGGAAGTTGGCATTGTGTAGGTGGGTGTTAATGCTATTTCATGTGGTGGGTTGCTTCTTTATCTTGTTTAAATGCAAAATAACTAAACTTTGGAGTAGTTGTTTTATGGGGTCCAAAGTTTTTCTAAATTTCATGTACTCTTCATGCCTTTCAAAGGTTTTCATCATTTTGGTAAATCATAGTGAAGGAATGTAGAGTTAGAGGAATTAACAATGTAATGTTTAGAGTTGGTTCTTAATTATATGTGTTTTTGTATCATGGAACAGATAAGGATGGGTCCAAACCATTGTCTCAACCATGCACAAATTCATTTGATAATTTTGAGAAGGATTCAAACATCAATACTACATGAGGTGATTTCAACTAAGTGAGATCATTCATCAAAAATACTACATCTTCATTATTTTTTTTCTTTTCACTTCATGTATATATTGTAGACTAGTGAAGCATCATTACATTTAACTCTCTTACTTTCTTTGTTTCAATTCATCCAACGAGAGATATTTAGGATATCATGGGGAATATCCTTCCTTTAGATATTCAAGATATCATATCTTCCTTTTAGATGTTTTTGAAGAACCTACAAGTCTAATTGTTCCACACACAATACATTAATAACATAAGATCAATCTAATTCCAAGATCTTCACTTCCCAATTGTTATGCATATTTCATAACAGTTTATAGATCAAGAAGCAATCAATAAATCTTTTTTAGGATGGTAAGACTAGTCCCAAAAATTCTCCTTCTGGTACTCTAGTTATCGTTGTACCCAAAAAGGAACAATAAGAATGGATATTATGCACATATTAAAAAAAAAATGGACAAGATCGATGTGAAAGATTTGTACCCACTACCCAAGATTGATGATCTCATAAATATCAAATATTTTAAAAATATTATATCTCTGGTGCAATCGGGTTAATATCAAAAGGTGGTCACCTAGTTCTCATCAATTATGTTATAGAAGTTATCCTGGTATATTGGCATCTTCTAGAACATATACCCAAGGCTGTGATAAACAACATTAAGAAAAATTGTTACAACTACCTTTGGAAGGGTACTGGTGAATATTCGACCTCACATCTAGTTAATTAGAAGCTAATTGATACTCCTAAGAGCTGAGGTGGATGGGCATTAAATAATATATTTATTTTTGGCAAGGCTTCAATAGAAAATTTACTTTGGAATTTTATGACCTGAGATGGTCTATGGAGAAGGATTTTAATTAAAAATATATCACCTGGGCTCTTTCTTGGACTGGATCCAAAGGAAACACAAGAATATCCACATTTTTTCTAATTACTGGAAAGTGTTGACTCTTACCTTTCCCATTGTTGGTCAATTTTTAGCTTGGAAAGTGGGTTTTGGAGCTTAGTTTAGAATATCACTGGACATGATAGTAGGGTGTGGAGACAACATTTTACTCCCCGAGGTATTAGTTCAACAGTGATAGGAAGGGTGCAGATGCACAATTAATAAAATCATTGATCCCCGTAGCATGACTATTTAGAATAAGGGATGGCTTCATGCTTGTGAGCTGGGGCTCAATGGTATTTGGAACAAAAAGTGGCAATTATATATCTCAAAACTTAAAATATCCCATGTACAGATTAAAGATGTCGACAATGAAGTCATGTGGTATTATAATAATTTTAGAGGTCACTATCTGGCCAATTTATGGTACCTTGCACTTCAGTTGCATGGGTTAGCAGAGAATAGTTGGTGGTCCCAAAAGATCTAAAAAATTAAAGTGCCTCCTAATGGTGTACTATTGTTTTTGCTAGTTCTTAAAAAAAGGGTCCTAACTAGGGACAAACTCTAGCTAAGGAGAAAAGTATGCTGGAGGTTTTATATTCTCTATAAGGAAAAATGAAGAAAACAATGCCCATCTTTTCCTCAAATGTCTATTTATAAGGAAAATTTGGAATGAGATTGAGCTACATCTTTCCAAAGGGCACTTATGGGAAAAATATATTCTAGAAGAGTGTTTTGGGGGATACTTTGTTAGAAGTGAATTAAAAGAGTTCAAATTCCTCCTCAAAGATTAAACTCCATTATCTCATATTGAAGCTCTTTCCAATGTAATGAATTTCTATCAAGAAGAATTGCAGGGTGATGTCTTTGAAGGACAATTTCGTGGAAGCAATAATGAGGACAAATGGCTATGTGTAAAGGAACTCTAAATGTAAACCTTCTAGTTATGAGAAGAAATTATGAGAATTTAGTATATTTGTTATAGGTTAGAATAAATGTTCTAGTATATATGTTAATGATTCCTAATTTCATATTTGTATTTGCCTCAAGGTACTAGCTACAAGTATCAAATTTTAATTTCAAGTTGATAAACCAAATGTGAAATGAATCCTAAAACCATCAAGTGTTGGAATTTGTCATTTAAGTGTAGTGTCATGTAGCTACCTTTTAAAACATAGAGAGAGTAGTCTCTATAGAATTAGAGCAATATGATATTGGATTCTCTTATAAGCTGATGTTTATCTTTTTAACCTTCAAGAAATATTGATATATATGGTGGTGTGAAAAGAAGTAGAATAGGTAGAGGAGAAAATAAAGGATAATAATCAAGGATAATTTAGTACCCATCACTTATGCCAACTTTTTGTTATGTGAAACAATGGAACAAATGCATAAAATAGGAGAAGGTGTAGTACAAAAGGAGTGAACTGAAAAAATGAAAAGAAAACAAGGAAATTTGATAAATGGGATTCCATGTTGAGGGATGGGATGTTCAGGTTGATGTATCACAATGAATATCCTACTAATCAATCAGAGGGAGAAATTTATGTAATGTATGTGGAGGGTCATCCCTCAAATGACCAATCGAGCAATGAAGATGCATTGTTTTATAGTGAGAGGTAGACCCCTTGGTTTATAAAGTAGAATATACTCACCTATCAAACCAACAATCTAAATGTTCTAATTTTCCCATTGGTTTGAATTTTATGAGGCTTGGTTGGATGGGTTAAATTCAACAAGCATAAGTTTCTTGAATATTTCTAATTTGGTTCTGTTATAGGTGAGTCCTTACAGGTGACTTTCCTGGACATGTTATAGCATATCCACATACCATAAACTTAGTGGAACATTGAAATTATATATGCTCTGAATAAGATGGTCTCTATCTCTATGGCCATTGATGGTCTCTCTTGATGGTATATCTTGAGATGGTCCCCACAATTTAAGGAATACCAAGAAAACAATGTGTTGTATTTGTGAATATAATACCCACAATACATTTTAATGTTAGGACAATGGAACAAACAAGCAAAAATATTAGACAATATATCACATACAAACAATATACAAGAATTAGGTTGCACGGGGTGAAGAGGGGTTGGTGACTATATAAGAAGAGGTGGCTATGGTGAAAGAAGAAGAGGTCAAGGTGATCAACATGGAGGATAAGGTGAATATTAATAAAAAAAAATCTTACCTACTATAAATAAAACCACCTTAGTCCCAATTTCTCCTTGAAAGTTAAATTTGATTTAAAATTTTGTAACAATTTTGGGGTAGGAGATCATTCCTTAAAATATTGTTTGATAATGTCAGACAGTTGGATTAGGTTGATGGATAGTTGGTATGGATTTTTGGTTTTCATTTATGTCAACCATTGGAGAGTGATATTGTAGATTGATGTCAAACCTTAGTGATTGATGTCAACCCTTGGAGAAAGTTTGGTAGCGAATTCTAGTAGCACAAAGGTTTGGGTAATGGACCCAAGGTTGTTTCATGTATAATGGTATGAGTTTTAATATATTTGAAGGTAATACTATCCTATATTGATATTTATTTTCATGTCATTTTCAGTGGTATGTGGAACGTCACATAACTCCTCACGGTTAGAGAGTTATGGCCATGAGAAGTTGGAGAACCCAAGTTTGTTTGATGGATAATGGTATTATTTTTTATATATTTGTAGGTAATACTATTATATATGGATAGTACATTTCATGCCATTTCTAGTGGTATGTGGAATGTCACATAAATCCTCAGGGTTTGCAAGTTATGGCCTTACGAAGTTGAAGGACCCGCATATGTTGGCTTGAAGCCTCAAAAGGTCAAAGTGGTCAAAGTGGTTTAAGAGATTTTAGAAGGTAAATATAAAGTGAAGTGATGACTGTACTATAATTCAAATTTAATGAAAAAATAAATTATTTAAATAATAAACTTAATGGATAAATTAGAAGTGGGTTAACCCTAAAATAAGGAATGTGGGAAAAGTGACCTAGAAGATGCTTCTAAGAAAGCTACTTGGAGAGTATAAATAAGAGGAAAGGCTCTCTCATTTTAATAACACTTGAGAATATTGAATATCTATAGGTGACTGAGGTAACCAAAGGATATCTAAGCCGAGTTTCATAGGGAAGGTGAATAAAAGAAGGTTGGAATTCAAGGGAGGATAAATTCCTTTGATGATGCTTTCTAAGGTATGTTATTAACAGGTCATCTCACCATTTTCGCCATAAATTTTTTTCTAGAATGATTCAGACCATGAAATTGATAGGCCATTGAGGAAACATATCCAAGTATCCATGGTAAAAATTTCATCTTGTGGGACGTTGTATTTTTGGATTTACACGTCGTGGAAAATAGGATTTGTGGCTAGTCCTGAAACTAGTCTAAAACAAGTGTCTTGGGTAAAAACGTCATAACTTATTCATAAAAGATCCAAATTCAGTAAGACCAAATTTTTTGGTTATAGTACAATATGTAGTGTTCTATGTAATATTTTCATGTCCATACAACAAATATTCCATGTGGGCACACTCTACAAGGTCTCTCTCTAGAATAAGCCATAATTCAACAAGGTATGCCATTTTTTCTATAACTCCTTTTTTGAGAGGTTCCAAGTAGTGACACCTAGAGAAATTGCATAAAACAAACTGAAGAATGTTGTGTACTATTTTTAGATATTTATTCATTACAGGTACATAGTTATGATTATTTCAAGCTAGGGTTGTTGACTAATCCAAAACTAGCCATGTGAGACTAAAGTAAATTTTGATGAAAATGCTAGTCTCTTGTTGTTAAAGTTAAGGAAGGTTTGCAGGTATGTGAGCATATACATCAGGTCTATTACAGAGTTATAAATCATATTTGGATGATGAAATTGATGAGGGCTTTTGGTTGAGGTACAGTTTGGGTACATGGTTGAGACAAGTAGTTGATGAGTTGGCACATACATGAGGTGTATAGTTGATGATGTTGGTACATCTTGATGAGTCATAGTTGATGAGTAGTTGATACATGATTGATACATACTTGGTACATGGTTGGAGACACTTGTTAGTAGTATTGTTGACACATGGTTTATGGATGATGTAGCATACTTGTATTGGTATATTATTGGAAGCACATATTGATCTTGGTGATGATTATGAGTTGTTGTGTTATTATTGGTTGATGCACATATTTGAGAGTTGTCTTGGTGATTGATCTTGGTGAGTAGATCTGATTTGGTTGATAAGATTAATGAGACATTTTGTTGTCATAGGTTGTTGTGATAGTTTATTTGTACAAGTTTGGTGCATGGTTGATGCACTTGTTCATGGTACAAGTTTTCTACAGGTTTGGTGCATGGTTGATGCACTTGTTCATGGTACAGGTTTTGTATAGGTTGGTGCATGGTTGATGCACTTGTTTATGGTACAAGTTGATTACAAGTTGAGGTAGAGTTCGGTGCATGGTTGATGCACTTGCTTATGGTACAAGTTGATTATAGGTTCATTGGTACAGGTTTACATCAGTATATCTCACAATGATAGTGTGGAAATGGTTTCATCATTCTACTTATATGTCAGGGAGGTTGGACGGGGCAAGGACAGGTGGTTTTATCCACCTTCCGATTGTAGATGGAGAACATAAGGGGTTGTAGTCTCCTTCTGGTTGTAGGCAGAGAATTGGGGAGTTGGATTTTCCCTTAGGTTGTAGCCTGAGAAAATAGGGGGTTGGAGCCTCATTCCATTTGTAGCTGGAAAACAAAGGAAGTTGGTGCTTCCAATGAATGTAATTATTCAAGACATATAAGAAAATGCATTCAGTGGGTTTCTCCTTCTTTGGGTTTCCACGTAAAACACTGGTGTACTGTGTATGTGTATGATTGTTCATTTGTTCATTGCTTATTTACTCTACATTTATTGGATGATAATGCTACATTGATATAACACTTGGATTATATGGTTAAAAAGGATTAAATTTCTCTATTACTGATTCACCCCCCTCTCAATAATCCAACAATTGGTATCAAAGTTGGTTCCTTTAGGAAACAGTTTAACCACTGGAAGGAAATCATGGATTATTCTGAGAATGGAGTACCAATGTTTAATGGTCAGAATGGTTTTAAGTATGAGATGTGGAGCATAAGGAAGAAAGTATTTTTACAGGCACAGGGACATTATATTTGGCCATCAGTTGTTACAGGATATGATAGTTCTAAAAGGGAAAAGACTGCAACCAAAAAGGAATTAAGGAAGAATAACAAAATAACTATGAATTTCATCTAGGAAGGATTAGCTAATCCGATAAGAGAAAAGATTGGTAAATGTTGATCAACAAAAGAACTTTGGGATAAGTTACATGACATATATTCTTCACCCATCACAGATTCAGAAAATGTCAAAGAATATGCAGATACAAATCAAGAAGAATTATGTTCACCATGTCAAGCAGATTAAGAAGATGAAGAGTGCATAATTACTAGAGGTATGTTGTTTTGTTTTAATTGTGAAAAACTTGGACATCTTGAAATAGAATGCCATGAAGGAAATGAGACAAAAAAAATAATTGAAAAGGAAGACAATTATGAAGAAGATTTGATCAGTGCTTTAGATGAACTAAGAGAAGAAAACAATTCACTTAAGAAACAATTGATGAAAAAAAAGGAAAGTGTTCACATTTTTTAAGAATGACAACAGGTCATCGAGAACTTAATAACTCAGCTAGAAGAAGCCAGAAAGATTGAAGAAAATCTTGAATATCAAGAGCAGTTTTTGGAAATCAACATGGCAACGTAGAAGGAAGAAGCAGAAATGAGAGAGAAATATTGACAGATCATCTTAAGGAAATAAATAAAAATCTAAACCAGCTTGAGGCAGAGTTTGGTCAAGAAGAGAAAGGACTTGAAGAATAAATAATCACATTAAAAATTCATCTTGAAGGAGCGAAAAGAACAAAAGAATTCATGAAGTCTCAGATAATGAAAAAAGAAGAATAGGTTGATAAGATTGAAGAAGAAGTTGTCACATTGAGAAGTAAAATCATCAAGCTCAACAAGAATGTTGAAGAGACATAAACATCCACATCGGTTATAATGAATGAACAGAAGCACTCTAGGTTTCTAGAAAAGAAGAATGAAGAAAATAGAAAGAGTTATGCAGAAGTACTCAAATGAAGGAATCATGGTCAACCAGAATCTAAGAAAACTATTGAAGATACATCTTCAAGAATTCCATACATGTTCAAGCCACAAAGAAGATTTAATCATGATCATGATCAGTCAAGGCAAAAATTCAGAAGGACTACACCACAAAGAAGATCATTCACTCCCAGGTATGCAAATTTATTTTATGGTCATTGTTTTTATTGTACTAACTTTGGACATAAGTTTGCAGATTGTAGGGATTATAAAAGAAATGTTCAAGCAAGAAGTGCATATGTGGTCGCACGTAACATTGAGTGTTACAAATGTCATAACTATGGACACATAGCCAGTGATTGTAGAAGCATGATCGATACTTCCATGAAAGAGAATATTGATATTAGATATAAGAAAGTATGGATAAGAAAATGGGAAGAACATGTGAACAAAGACCAGGTACTAGAGATCGCAAGATTAGCAATAAAATGAGATGAAGAAAATTCTACAGAGAAAAAGAAAGACGTCACATACACAAAGGTTTGGAAAATAACTGAAAGAAAGGAAGGATAGGAAAATAAAGAACAGGTTCAAGAGATTGTACTTTCAAGCATTGTAGTGAAAGATGAATCCACAAATAGAAAGAAATAAGTTAGAGCTCAGAGAGATAATGAATCTACCAATGAAGATGATGATGAATACACATTAGAGTAGGAATTGTTCTGAGCCATCTATCTTAAAGACTCCCAAGTAATATGAATATTAGACAGGGGGAGTCTATGTGATAACTGTGAAAGACCAAAGAACCATCCTTCGAGCAGCTTGCAGATTTTGAGAAGACAGATTCAGAGAAATTGGTTAGCAGAAGTACAGTTTGATAGATTAATCAAGACTTCATGATAGTATAGTGATAAATGGGTCAACATTATGGAAAGTTGTGCAAGTAGAGTCTTGGACAGTATGGACAGAGATGGATTCGTAAGAACACTTAGAAGGTTTGGATGATAATTACACATGAACATTATCATAATGGATTATAATTACACAGGAAATGGCTCGAACAATGCTAATGGATTCCAAATTGACAAATATTTTTTGGACACATGCAGTGCATACATAAACTCACATTCAAAACAGGGTAATGCTCATAAACAACAATGACAAAACTCCCTATGAACTATGGAAAGGAAGCGCAGACAACAACCTCTACATCAAGGTAACTCAAGGTAATATTTTATTAATTGAAATTTATGTTGATGATGTTGTTTTGGAAGTACTAATGACAGGTTAAGCCAAAAATTTACAAAGGATATGAAGAATGAATTTGAAATTTCATTACTTGGAAAACTATCCTTCTTTTTGGGTCTTCAGATATGTCAAAGAAACCAAGGAATTTTTATTTCTCAAACTAAGTATATCAGAGAAATGATAAAGAGGTTCGGAATAGAAGATTGCAAACCAGTTACAAGTTGAGAAAAGATGGTGATTCAAAGTCTACATACCAGAGGCAATATAGGGTAATGATTGGTAGCTTACTATATGTGACAACATCCAGACCATATGTAATGTAGGCAGTTGGACAGGTGACATGATTTCAAGCAGCACCAAAGGAATCACATGTATTAGCAGTGAAGAGGATTTCCAGATATCTCAAAGGAACATAAGAGTTTGGATTATGGTATCCAAAAGGAAAGGATCTATCACTTACTACCTACACAGATGCAAATTGAGCAGGTTGCATTGATGAACAATGAAGCACCAGTGGAGAAGTGTTCTACTTGGGTGAGTGTTTAGTATCTTGGATAAGCAAGAAACAATCATCAATATCCTTATCTACAACTGAGGCAGAGTATCTTGCAACAACAACATGTTGTACATAGGTTCTATGGATGAAACAAACTTTGACAAATATACAGGTTGAGTATGATGAGACCATTCCAATCTATTGTGATAATACAAGTGCCATCATTATCTCAAAAAACCCAGTGATGCACTCCAAGACGAAGCACATTCCAATCAAGTATCACTTTCTATGGGAACATGTTGCAGAGAAGAACATCGGAGTTGAATATGTGGGAACAAAAGAACAAGTGGCATACATCTTTACAAAACTGCTTCCATGTGAAACCCTTAAGTATCTTCGTCAGAGACTAGGAGTAATTTCTACTCCAAAATGAATGTTTTTTAATTATTATCTTATATTTCTTAGATGTACATGAGGAAGCACCATAAATAGGACAAAGGGGGAGAGATTTATCAGATGCACAGGTAAATTCTTGGAGAGAGAGCATAGAGGCATGTTTCCAAGGGGAGTGATTGTCACGAGGGAAGAATGAGCGATATGACTTCAGAGTGATACCCTTTGTCAAAGGGGGAGATATTATTCATATGAAGGGAAGGAGAGTTTAGTCATGGGGAGAATCCCCAAAGGGAGATACCCTTTTCCATTGATGTCAAAGGGAGAGAGATAGAAACATTGATGAAGAGTATAAGCATGAATGTTATCATGACGAAGTGTTGCCATCAATGTTGGTGTTGCCATCAATGCCAAAGGGGGAGATTGCCAGATAGTTGGCTTAGGTTGATGGATAGTTGGTATGGATTGTTGGTTTTCATTGATGTCAACCATTGGAGAGTGATATTGTAGATTTATGTCAACCCTTAGTGATTGATGTTAACTCTTGCAGAAAGTCCGGTAGCGAATTCTAGTAGCACAAAGGTTTGGGTAATGGACCCAAGGTTGTTTAATGTATAATGGTATGAGTTTTAATATATCTGAAGGTAAGACTATCCTATATTGATAGTGTTTTTCATTCCATTTTCAGTGGTATGTGGAACATCTCATAACTCCTCATGGTTAGAGAGTTATGGCCATGAGAAGTTGGAGAACCCAAGTTTGGGTAATGGATCCAAGTTTGTTTGATGGATAATTGTATTCATTTTGATATATTTGCATGTAAGAATATTATAGATGGATATTACATGTCATTCCATTTTTGGTGTTATGTGGAACGTCACATAACTCCTCACGGTTTGAGAGTTATGGCCTTACGAAGTTGGAGGACCCTCATATGTTGGCTTGAAGCCCCAAAAGGTCAAAGTAGTCAAAGAGGTTTAAGATATTTTAGAAGGTAAATAATAAAGTGAAGTGATGAGTGTACTATAATTCAAAGTTGATAAAAAAATAAATTATTTAAATAATAAATTTAATGGAGAAATTAGAAGTGAGTTAACCCTAAAATAAGGAATGTGGGAAAAGTGACCTGGAAGATGCTTATAAGGAAGCTACTTGGAGAGTATAAATAAGAGGAAAGACTCTCTTATTTTAATCACAATTGAGCATATTGAATATCTATAGGTGACTGAGGTAAACAAAGGATATCTAAGCCTAATTTTAGAGGGAAGGTGAACAAAAGAAGGTTGGAATTCAAGGGAAGATAAATTCTTTTGATGATGCTTTCTAAGGTATGTTATTTACAGGTCATCTCACCATTTTCGCCATAATTTTTTTTCTAGAATGATTCAAACCATGAAATTGATAGGACATTGAGGACACATATCCAAGTATCTGTGGTAAAAATTTCATCTTTTGGGTCGTTGTATTTTTCGAGTTACACGCCGCGGAAAATAGGGTTTGTGGCTAGTCCTCAAACTAGTCTAAAACATGTGTCTCGGGTAAAAACATCATAAATTCTTAATAACAAATCCAAATTTAGTAAGACCAAATGTGTCGGTTATATTATAGTATTTAGTATTCTTTGTAACATTTTCATATCCATACAACAAATATTCTATGTGGGCCATGCTCTACAAGGTCGCTCTCTAGAATAAGCCAGAAATCAACAAGGTATGCCATTTTTTCTATAACTCCTTTTCTGAGAGGTTCCAAGTAGTGACACCTGGAGGAATTGTATAAAAAACACTAAAGAACATTGTGTACTATTTTCATATCTTTATTCATTACAAGTACATAGTTATGATTATTTCAAGTTAGGGTTGTTGACTAGTCCAAAACTAGTCATGTGAGACTAAAGTAAAGTTTGATGAAAATGCTAGTGTCTTGTTGTTAAAGTTAAGGAAGGTTTGTAGGTATGTGACCATATACACCAGGTCTATTACAGAGTTTCAAATCATATTTGGATGATGAAATTGATGAGGGATTTTGGTTGAGGTACATGTTGGGTACATGGTTGAGACAAGTAGTTGATGAGTTGGCACATACATGAGGTGTATAGTTGATGATGTTGGTATATATTGTTGAGTCATAGTTGATGAGTATTTGATGAATGATTGGTACATACTTGGTACATGGTTGGAGGCACTTGTTAGTAGTATTGTTGACACATGTTTTATGGATGATGTAGCATACTTGTATTGGTATATTATTAGAAGCACATATTGATCTTGGTGATGATTATGAGTTGATGTGTTATGCTTGGTTGATGCACATCATTAAGAGTTGTCTTGGTGAGTAGATATGATTTGTTTGATAAGATTGATGAGACAAGTTGTTGTGATAGGTTGTTTGGACAGGTTGTTGTGACAGGTTATTTGTACAGGTTTGGTGCATGGTTGATGCACTTGTTCATGGTATAGGTTTTATATAGGTTTGGTGCATGGTTGATGCACTTGTTCATGGTACACGTTTTGTACAGTTTGGTGCATGGTTGATGCACTTTCTTATGGTACAGGTTGATTACAAGTTTATTGGTACAAGTTTACAGTAGTATATCTCACAGTGATAGTGTGGCAGTGGTTCCATCATTCTACTTATACATCAAGGCGGTTGGACGGGGCAAGGACAGGTGGTTGTAGCCACCTTCCAGTTGTAGATGGAGAACATAAGGGGTTGTAGCCTCCTTCTAGTTGTAGTCAGAGAATTGGGAGTTGGAGCTTCCCTCAGGTTGTAGCCTGAGAAACTAGGGGGTTGGAGCCTCCTTCCAGTTGCGGTTGGAAAACAAAGGAAGTTGATGCTTCCAATGAATGTATTTCTTCAAGACATATAAGAAAAAGCATTTTGTGGTTTTCTCTTTCTTTGGGTTTCCATGTAAAACACTAGTGTATCGTATATGTGTATGATTGTTCATTTTTTCATTGCTTATTTACTCTGCAGTTATTGGATGATAATGCTACATTGATATAACACTTGGATTATATGGTTAAAAAGTATTAAATTTATCTATCACGGATTCACCCCCCCTCTCAATAATCCAACGGATAATACTAAAGAAGATAAGGAATAAAATAAATGTAAATATTTTACAAAGCATACATAAACATGAAAAATTGAATTCCAAGACTTTAAATTGATCACTAGATTGTTAGCAAGAAAAGGGAAGGATGCACTTTTGTGAAGAACCCCTCAAATAAAACCTTGAAGGAAAGAAAACAATATGTACTCATATTTGACAAGACAAAAGTAATATGTCAATGAATCCATATAATTTTTTAGAAAATTGGATAAAGAAGAATAATTTCAAGGCTCTAGATGAATTTTTGGACCCATCAAGTGAGGAAGAATCCATAGCAAGGATGATAGAATTGATGGCTATATTAGAGAATTGCAAGTATGGAAGTAAACTCATTAATAATTTGTGTCAATTGAATAAAATAGCGATGCCTATAGATTATTATGATCCTCAAATTGACCTATACATTGAATGCTTTTTAATCCAACATGTTGTGGTTGACAACATATCCTAGGTAAACATTCTTCCAAACAAGACTTAGATTAATATGGGGGGGGGACTATTCTAGTTAGGTCAAGAAATTTTTTAAAAATGGTGGATCAAATATTTGTAGAGGTATAATGGGATTATAAACCTTGTTCATATTTGAGGTTATTGACCTCCTAAAAGGGGGAACAACATATGTAGGGTTAGTTAGAAGACCATGGGGGGGGAATATGAAAGAAACAATATCATCAGAAAAAGATAGAATAAATTTGAAAGGAAATGGAGTAAGAATCATGATATCTCTAGAGCCCAAGGAAGTCAAATCTTGGTGGATGAAGAAGTAGACATTATAAAATTATACCAAGTTATACAAGGAATAAATGAGGATGTCAAACCTAATTCTAGAGGAGAACTACATTTAGGAACACTCTTGTTTTTGGGATGGAATTTAGATATTGAAATTTATGAATGGAAGATGGAGAATTATGAGTCTACATAAAACAATTGGTGTACCATTAAAGCTATACCTGGGGATAGCTTCAAATATTTATTCTCAACAAAATCCATACCAATTTTCATTGAAATAAATATTACACAATATCCCAACCTAATCCCCATAGGCTCAAAGTCAACTAATTCCCCGGGCATTAAGATTTAAATAAAGCAAATCCTATGTCATACATGTTGTTGGAGTCTCTAAAATTGTTGGAGAACAAGGTCAACTACAAAAATTGGTACAATATTTTACATGATATGTTTTTTTTGGTGGAGTACTCATGATCATTAACTATAGCCCTGGACCACAACAAGATTTGGAGGAAGAGCATTTACAACAACTGCTCAAATAAAAAAATTCAAGCATGGATTCAACCCTAAGAGACATTTATGATTGTCACTTGTAGATGTTGGAGGGTGTCCACAATTTTCATTTCTCCTTCATCATATTCTTCCATCCTTGAACAATTCTTTCATGTCATAACATTTTAGTTGTCTTTTATAAAAGAAAGATTCTATCGTGCTACTAGCACCCGTTAGGAAGAAATCCACACCAATATTCTTTTCAACCTAATATTGTTCTCACAATGACAATGATGCCAATGATAAAACTAGGGTTTTAACTACATTTCACAAAGGATTACCGATTTCAGAGAGACATTTTTGGCAGCAAGAGGAGAGACATTACCGAGCCCCATGACATCTCCACAGGTTTGGTTGGATAGGGCTCCTCTGCCTCTGTCAATGTCCAATGGAAGGCTTGGACCCTTGAATATATCCACTCCTCTACCTTTGTCAGATGGGGTTTTTCTCCTATGCCTCTATCAGATATAGTTTTTCTCTCTGAACCTATTGAATTAGGGTGATCTCATTGAAGAGAGGCCACCTGGAATGTACTCCATGAACAAATTGTGCATCCATACAACCTTCTTGACATTGTAAGGGCGCCCTAGGCAGTGAACCCGATGTATGGCCAGGAATCAGGATTGGTTTTTCTCCTCGGATAGGGCTTTCCTTAGCTAGTAGATGGGCACCCAATTTTCTTTGTAATGAATGGGCGCGGGCGGATTATTTTGGCATTTGTAATTTTTTTTGTTTCTTTTTAATGTTTTATTATTTTTTGTTTTTAATATAATATATATATAATATTAAAACTTTATAGCCAACATCCCCCTATAAGTATCTATGTTATGGTTCCTCCTTGTAAAGTGGTGACTTGAGTCCTCATAGACTTATAGAGTGGCTGGCTTATCATGCCAAATTATTTGGCCCTTTATAGAATTTCATTTTCCATTTTGAGAGTGGTGTGCATCCTCAAGTTATAGACACACTAGAGCCATGGATTCCCAATGATTGCCAAGCATTGCAAGATATAACCATGCAAGAAAAATCCCATGGGTATCAAGGATGATTTTAAGGATGGAAATTTATTTTAAAATGTAGAAACCTTGGCAAATCTTACTAATCCTTCATATGCCAACTATAAATTATTGGCGATATTTTTGTAAAAATATTCAAATTTCTAAGGATTTTATATATTTTTTATAAACTTTTGGTGATTTTCAAGGCAAAATAATTTTTTCCTATAGAATTTGGGCAAATCATTTTTAAAATAACGAATCTCGTTTTTGGAAAAACCATAGAAAATTAGCCCACGAGCGAAATTTAGCCCCTAAAATCATCCCTAAGGTATTACCATAATCAATTCATCTTTGTAAACCATTTTTTTCTCAAATGCACATTCATGTTCAATTGGACATTTTCCTTTGTTTTGGATGAGTATATTCAAAATTGTTTTGCATATTTACCACACCAATGTTTAAATCTCTTTATTGGCATGCTTGTGTTCGTGTGCACTTTTTCTCACAAAAATGGGTGGGGCTAGGTGCAAGCACTACTAAATTTGTACCCAAAATATGACACATTAAAATGGACACCATATTGAACTCATGAACCATATATTGCCTATTTAGGGCATGTGTGATGGCCTAAGGGACCACACATGTCCATGAGATTTTAGAGACAAATTTTATGATCTTAGACCCTATCTTTTGGCTTTCAAATATTACATGGGCACCAAGATCCATCCCCAATGCACCAATCCTCAATATGGTGACCATATCTCACTTATAAGCTAAATATCCCCTATGTATGCCAAGGACTAGGCCCAAAGAAACATCCCTGATTTTACAAATCTCAAAATGGCCACCATATCCCACTTACAAGACAAAAACTTCCCATATAGAGCTTGCATGTTGGCTTATGGTCCAATGTGTTATCACTCCAAGAGTCTTTCCCTGACTGTAAAGGGAACGAGCTTGGTAACTTAAAAATGATTTGAATAATATATAAACTAGATCAAGTTGGATGACTTGATATGCTCTCATTCACTCAAAATACACATGAATTCACTCAAAAACAGAAGGCCTTCAACTATACTTGTTCAGAAAGTTTAATCAAGGTATGAAAGTATGGGGAATGCTTATTATATCAGTAGAATCACATACACACAATTGCATATGTGAATGACTAACTATAACAGGCAAAATTTGCTTATAAGCTTAGTCTATCAATGAAGAGATGAGATGAAAGTCATCTATCATTAGATAAACATAATCAATGCACATAACATTTACTCATAAACAAGAAAAGACGAGATGGAAAACTAAAAAGTCTACAGTGAAAGAAGCTCTTGTTTCAATATGTATTCAAAATGTTTATATTACAAGAGATGTAGCCCAAGTCCCCAAAGTCAACTCTTGTTTCAATATGTATTCAAAATGTTTCTATTACAAGAGATGTAGCCCAAGTCCCCAAATTCAAACCCTTTACTATATTCTAATCATTGGCTTTATATCCTTTACATATAAAACTGAGATCCTATGAAGAAGGATCAGAAAGATAATATAGCATATGATCATATCGGATTTACAAAATAATAGGATCAAATCCTATCTTCAGGGATTCAAACCCTATCCAAAATTTGTGGTCTTCGACAGTTTCTCTGTATGCTGGAGGCTGGATACATATAGTGGATGTAAATGCGTTGAAACTACACATAATAGATCTAGCTAAACAATGATACACACATTTGCAGAGACAATAGAAGAAATAAGAAGGAGAGAAAGAATGAAAGAATTCTCATTAACCGTTGTGAATAATGAATAATTTACACATGATATACTCTGTATATCTCAATGAATTTGACTTGAGGTGAACCAAGTCGCCATAGTGGTGGTCTAGAGTGATTTGGACACACACTAGCAGTTACGGGAGTGAATTACCACCTATTCTAGTCTCTCAAGTAGTTACAGGAGTGAATTGCCACCTAGTTGAGTTAACTAGTCAACTAGTCTTCAATTAACTAACTGAACACAGAGTAGTGAGGACTTAACTCAGGGAATCAAGGCTAATGCGCCACTTTGGTGATGATACCGAGGCAAGGTCGAATTAGCATGGTATTGGTGATTATCCCAAAGTTGCATGGTGATAATCCCAATGCAACATCTAAACTCAACTCAACTAGTCAAACTGAAGTGTCAACTGAAAGAGAATATTCTCTAGGTGGAATATTCTCCCCTAAAATATAGGAGACTGGATAATTACTAATTATGAATAAAAAACAAGGAATAACCTTAGGAAAAAGAAATCCTAGGTGTGTGTGAAGTAACTCCAACACCCCCCCTAAACATCACTATGGTGAAAATAAATATTGGGTCCCGGCAATGAGTCCATGTTAGGTACCCAAGTACAAAATATACATTGAAAATAAAGTGAGGAAAGAGGAAAAACCTCATGGGAACCCCCCCGCTGCCCTTCAAGGTACAATTCTTGTAAAAATAATAACTACAGTTGCTAGGCAAGTGTGTCCTTCACTCCAAGACGACCTCGCAAAGAATGGAATTTCTTCTTAATGAAGGTCTTAGTGAAAATGTATGCCGTCTATTCTGGTGAAGGACAGAACTGTAAGTCGATGATCCCCTCATGTACTAAGTCCCATATGTAGTGCATGTGGATATAGATGTGCTTCGTCCGCTACCTCTGAACTGGATTTCTGCAGAACTTCAGCTCTGGTTGTCACACCAGATGACGATCGACCGATGAAACTGAATGCCCAACTCAGTGAGAAACTGTTGTAGCCACATAGCTTGAATTATTATGTTAACTACCCCTCTGTACTCTACCTCGGCTAAAGCTAGAGAAATGGTAGCTTGCTTCTTGCTCGACCAGCAGATAGGCCCAGAACCAAGACTAAGTGAGTAACCAGATGTGGACTTGCGATCAATGTTATCACCAGCCCAGTCGGAATCAATAAACCTGATGAGATCTAATGTAGAGTCTGTTGCATAATGAATCCCAAAGGTGATGGTGCTCTGTACGTATCGAAGGATACGCTTTGCGGCTTTCCAATGTAGCTCATGCGGCTCCTGCATGAACCTGGAAACTGCACCAACTGCATATGAGAGGTCTAGTCTAGAGTGTGTGAGATACAACATGCTCCCCACTAGTTGTCTGCACAGTGTGTTGTCAAATAGTGGAGTCTCCCCGCCATCCTCAATTTTGACTCCTGATAGGAAAGGAGTCAGAGTAGACTTGTAGTCTGTCATGTGAAATCTCTCAAAGAAATCTCGTGCATACTTGGCTTGAGACAGTTTGATGCCTGATGCATCCTGATTGATCTCAAGTCCAAGGAAGAAGTGTAGTAGACCCATGTCCATCATCAAAAACCTGTCATGAAGAATCCTCTTGACTGCAGCAATCACTGAAGTCGAGCAACCGGTTATCAACAAATCATCAACATACAAAACTAAAAGTAGAAGTGAATCAGTCATCCTGAGCATGTATACATTCGGGTCTAATTTACAACGTACAAAATTCTGTGACAACAGGTAGGAGCCCATCTTGGCATACCATGCCCTCGGAGCCTACTTGAGGCCATAAAGTGACTTCTTCAGTCGACAGACCAAAGATGAGTACTGCATAAATCCCTGGGGCTACTCCATGTAGATCTCCTCTGAGAGATCACCGTGAAGAAATGCGTTCTTCACCTCCATCTGATGGAATTCCCATCCCTTGGTTGCTGCAATGGAAAGGGGCAATTGAATGGAATCCATCTTCGCTACTAGAGCGAAGGGCTCATCATAGTCAATACCATGAACCTGTTGAAAACCTTTGGCGATAAGCTTGGCTTTGTATCTCCTGATTTGTCCATCCGCTGCGCTCTTGGTCATGTAGACCCATCTGCATCTGACAAGTTTCCTCCCAGAAGGAAGGGGAACCAGATCCCAAGTCTGGTTCTCAAGGAGGGAGTTGTACTCCTCCTGCATGGCAAATTCCCAAAAGGGATGTAAATATGTTGAACCTGCACAGAATATATCTAGCTAAACAATGATACACACATTTGCAAAGAGAATAGAAGGAAGAAGAAGGAGAGAAAGATTGAAAGAATTATCATTAACCGTTGTGAATAATGAATAATTTACACATGGTATACTATGTATATCTCAATGAGTTCGACTTGGGGTGAACCAAGTCGCCATAGTGGTGGTCTAGAGTGATAAGGACATACACCAGCAGTTACGGAAGTGAACTACCACCTATTCTAATCTCTTAGGCAGTTACGGGAGTGAACTGCCACCTAGTTGAGTTAACTAGTCAACTAGTATTCAGTTAATTGACTGAACACAGAGTAGTGAGGAGTTAACTTAGGGAATCAAGTCTAATGCGCCACTTTGGTGATGATACCAAGGCAAGGTCGAATTAACATGGTATTAGTGATGATCCCAATGTTGCATGGTGATGATCCCAATGCAACATCTAAACTCAACTCAACTAGTCAAATTGAAGTGTCAACTGAAAGAGAATATTCTCCAGGTGGAATATTCTCCCCTAAAATATAGGAGACTAGATAATGACTAATTATGAATAAAAAATAAGGAATAACCTTAGGAAAAAAAATCCTAGGTGTGTGTGAAGTAACTCCAACAGTGAAAGCTTCTTTAACATCTGGGAATCATACCTCTTTTTCCTCAACCAAAGACAGAGTTTTAATAGATCTTGCCTTCCTCTTTGTTAGGGAAATCCCTCATTTGTAGCGGTACAGGTGTAAAAAGGTTGACAACTGCTACAAACAACTAATTCATTTAAACAAAGCTACTTACAACTTTGATTGAACCGTGACTTGTAGCTTGATATCTTCATCTTCTGAACTTATGAGGCTGCCTCCAAATACTATGATACTACTCAGCATTCGTATCACTGTATTTTTACTTGATTTCTATATCATTGTGCATATGCATTTGATTATTCATTTAGGGTTAGCACATACATTTGCATAAGTGATATGTACAGGGTCTTAGTATCATCTGATTTCTGGATAGGATATTCTATCTAAGTTTTCATATTCATACTCTTATTTCTTTAGGCAAAACAGAGTATAAGCAAGGTAAGGTGACCGAGTTCCTGTAGGTTAAACTGATTGATGACTGTGTAATCCCATCTTTACCAATGTTCTGATCATAATATATTGATAGGTTTGCCTAACCTTAGGATGAGTTTCAGCAGCTTTCACTGGACTTGTCTTGGAAGAGATCCTGAAGCCTTCCTTCTCAAAGCTCTAAAAAATCATTTCAATACTGAGCCTGAGACAGATGTTTGTCAATAGTCTCTGTGTAATACGATCAAGACCACCAATATGAGAATACTCGATGCTTGCAGGACCCAAGTGCTCCTCACAGCCAAGTGATAGACTACCATAAGGCATCCATGTGTCCAAAAAAAGAGAGGATACTGAGTTATCCATGTAGCCTTAATATATGAATAATCTGCAAGAAAATGAGTTGCCACAGAAGGAGAATACTACTGAGAGCCTCCATACATCTCTTTTGAAACCCAACTAGCAATTGCATCATTCATCCTGTATTGAACTAATATTATATGACTCAAGCCTCCTGTATGCTTTTGATGTTAAAACTCTGTTTCAAACCTTGCTACTTTATTCATTTCTGGTCTCTTTTCATAGTTTGTTTTCCAGTAAATTCTTCACATCGATTTAGCCAAAACAGGACCTTTTGACTTTGCCAATCAAAGGATCTCTTGAATCCATCAACTTTTCTTTCCCATATATGAATCCATATGCTATTGGAAAAACTGAAACAGACAGCCTTATGGGGTGGCCTGGGCTGGCATTAGAAAATGATAAACTCGCGTTTCACTTGAAGAATCATCATCATCATTGTGACTATGGCCATGATCATGGATAATTTGTCTCTGCAAATTAAAATGATCAGAATCGTCACTGTTCACTCTGTCCCTTACACAGAGCATCATTCAACCAACTATATCAGTACTAAAACACCCTTAGTACGTTTGATTTGTTTGTCAGCAAAGATCTGAGTAAATAATTTATTTGCAGCAACAAAGGAATAATCAATTTAGTTCATGCACTTCAAGATCTATCTGAGTTAAGCTTTTCATATACTCTAACTGGTCGTCCTTCAGCAATAGTGTGATCTTGGTTTCTCTCCCAAGCCAAAACTCACGAACCAAAACCTCTTGACCTGTGAAAACGTGCTTTAATGGTAATGCCCTTTGCATTTCACCTATGGTGCATCGTGAGGGTAAATAGAAGATATAAAAATGAAGAACCCTTTAATATATGTGTGCACTTGCAGTTCTTCTTTACAGAGGCTTGTCCATTGACAATTGCAGCAGCCTCCCCTTTCATATTCAAGCGGTTCCTTTCAACGATGAGCTTTTTCTGCAAACACCAAGGGTGATATCGAGGCAACCCAAGGCTCTGTCCGTTTCTCTGACCACTACTTACATTGTTAAACAAAGAAATGATCTATCAATGAGATCTCTGCTTGGCCATATCATGCGCCATTAACAAAGGGTTTATTTGGTGGTCTGCAAATTCTTTGATAAAAATTCGATACTTATACAGTCTTTGGCACCATTGTCTTGACACCTGCGCATTACACCTGGCAGTTGTCTGCATGTTGAGTTTCTTATTTGCTAAATGCTAATTCGGAATTTGTGAACTTTATATATGCAAATGCTCAGAAAATATATTCAATGAAATGAGTGGTGTCGGGCTAGGCAATTGCGTTTGGATTTAGTGATGACTAGTGGCTCGGTTTGTATTGGTTGTGAACTTTGGTATATGCGCTTGACATGTGGACTTTGGTGTGTGATATGAATTACCTTAGGATTAGACTTAGTTCACTCGAGAACATGCACCCTTTTGGTAAAAATTACAAAAAGAAAATATATTTTATTTTTTCAAATTTAAAAGGCATAAAACTAGGGTTTTAGAAAATACTAAGCTTCTGGAATGTTTCTTTTTTCAAATTTGGAAGGCGCATAAAACTAGGGTTTTAGAAAATACTAACAAAGCTTTTGGAATGAAGGTCATAAGGAAAATACCATAGGATCCTTTTGTAAATGAAAAGCTTCTGGAATGTTTCTTTTTTCAAATTTGGAAGGCGCATAAAACTAGGGTTTTAGAAAATACTAACAAAGCTTTTGGAATGAAGGTCATAAGGAAAATACCATAGGATCCTTTTGTCAGAAAATGAATGGGAAAAAAGTGATCAATGAAAACTTGTCAAGGCTAAATGGAAAATTTGAGGATTATAACAATGGGCGAAAGACCAAAGAAAATGAAAATTTAGCATGAAATGATGAAGACGCTTAAAAAATTTAAAAGGACATTTGAGTGCTAACACAATGCATGGCTCATGAACCCTAATGTCATGGACCATGGATCTTATATATTGTTTGGTGCTCAAGGGATGGTTTTTGTGGCCTAAGACATAATCAAGGGCTAAAATTAATGGAGGGTGACCTTATGTTATATCAGTTATCTTTGGTGCTCATGCATCATGTGTGAGGGATTGAGACACCACATAGGAAACATACAAAGAATATTTGTCTTATGAACAAGATATAGTACTATCCATTTTGAGGTTTGGCATAGAGATTGTTCTTATAGACTACACTCCATTCCACCATATAAGCCCTACATAAGGAATATTTTTTATAACATAATTACATTTGAACCCAAAATCCGAAGGCATCTTCTAATGCCACCCAAAATATTGTCCTTGACGTTAGATCTTACCTTTTAAAATTGTAATTTTCTTGTTTTTTTTCAAATTTCCCCCGATAGTCGTCATGCACTAAGATATAAGGGATAAGAATATTGAAAGCTACCAAGATCCTACCAAAGAAACATTCCTTGTAGAGATAAGAGTCTTGAAATCTATCAAGATCCTACCAATCAAATGATGCTTGGGCCATAATGGCTTGTCAAAGTTCATTTGCTAGCTAAGTCAGTTCAGAATTTGCATGTGACATAGCACTATCATTCAATTGTCAAATTGTTACATTTCATTTTCATGCATCATGTGTGAGGGCTTGAGCCACCACAAATGAAAAATACAAAGAATATTTGTCTTATGAACAAGATATGGTACTATCCATTTTGAGGTTTGGCATAGAGGTTGTTCTTATAGACTACACTTCATTGCACCATATAAGCCCTACATAAGGATACACTCCTTGAAAACCATGTAACATCATTCAAAGACACATGCATGACCTATAAGCCCCATTCACAGGTCATTATTTCCCATGTCTAGTCCTAATACAATGTATTTTAGTTGTTTCTTTTAAAATTTGTTTGAGATGCATGTCCCACATCTAGTACTACAAGGCCATGCAATAACATCAAAGAATAAGAACTTGATAAATTGCACAAACTTCATTAATTATTTTGTGTCTTGTTTTTTTTCTTTCATCTAAGTACTTTTTTGCTCCATAAATAATATTAGTACAAAATCATTATTTAAATACAAAATGTCATCAAGTGTCTTCTTCTTGCCACCAAACTCATGGGCCAAAGTCCCATGTTTTTGAACAGTGTCGACGAAGATGCTATAACAATGAAGAACATATTTTTCATTGAAACTTCTTTGCTACAGTACTATGACACCAATGATGACATTTACGATGATGACATTTATTGATCATTCCAGGTATATTTCTCATTCATGAGGCCAAAAGCATATCAGCTCATGCATATTTAGACCTTATTGCAGCACTGATTGCATTAAGGTAACTTATTTTAACTATGCATTTCTCCACAAAAAAGAGAGAGAGTTAAACTATGGTAGTCAATTTTGTTTTAAAAGAGATTAATAATAGTTTATACTTGCATTTTTAATGACCCAATTCTTCGGTGACGGTGTTCATAACCATATAGCGATGTAAATTGGGTAATTTTGGAGGTAGAGTAGTACATAATATCATACCAATATTTTGTTAGATGCAACCACCTCATCCATTTCCTTTGTTTATCCCATGTGTACATTTGAAGATAGCCCCTCCTCCAAGCACTTATAAAATACCTTTGTTTAATGGTGATATGCACTAGGCTTGCCGTTTGATTATTGAATTGTTTGTGTGAGTCATGTTTGAGTCCGAAAACCCTCCCATGCCATCAATGCATGCATCTAGTCTAACCATGTCAATGCATGATTAATCGCACAAGATTCAAGTTATTTTATGTCTTTTTTTCCCCTCTCATATAAGTACTCTTTCGCTCCATAAAGAATATTAGTACGAAATCATTATTAAATACGAAATCTCATCTATCGCCTTCTTCTTGCCTTAACCAAAATCATGGGCCTAATTGGCATGGTGTTGGTTTTGAACGACACGGATGATGAATATAAAGAGCGGGTGTGCGAGTGATATTTGAGTGTGGAAACCCTCCCATATCATCAAAGCATGTGAACAGTCTATCCATGCCAAATCTTGGTGCATACAAAAACATTTTGAAAAAATTTCAATGTTGGCCCCATTCACAGGACACTATTGCACATCGTGTAATCTATCCCTAGTATAATGTCGTTTAATAACTTTTTCCTTTAAAATTCGATCGAGAAAATTAAAATGAAACAATGACGTGATGGGTCGATATATAGAGTGGGTGTGTGAGTAATATTTGTTTCTGGAAACCCTTCCATATAGTCAAGGAATGCAAACAATATATCTATGTCAAAATTCAGTGCATACAAAAACATTTTGAAAGAATTTCAACGTTGGCCCCATTCACAGGTTATTGTTGCCCATAATGCACTAATCTAGCCCTAGTACAATGTATTTTAGCTATTTCCTTTAAAATATGACCAAGATGCACGTCCTCACTATAATGGTTGTGCTCGTTTTACCATTGACAATATCACTATTGTCACCCAACCATAGGCCGAAGCCACCCTCCGAGCACCTTAACCTTGACAGACAATCACTTTGGAAGCAAACCCTAGGCTAGAAATTCAAACAAAGGGTATCGCACCTTTCCCCAAGGATAACGCACAAACAATAGCTAATCAGATAGTCCAAACCCTAACCAAGAGATAGTTGAAGCCAAACGTAATCTGCTAGCTACAGCAGCTGCAATGGGAGCTCTCCTCCAAACCTACACACAAAACTGAGCACTACAGTGCATACAAGTGCTGCTCTGCAATTCTGAGACTGCCTGCCAGAATGAAGACTAGCCTCCTGTATTTATAGTAATTCTGGCTAACTGCCTAGGCCAACTTCTCATTCTGGGTAACTCTCTGTTCAATATATATTATTTCTTCTAGCCAACTTCTTCTCTTGGAGGCTAATAACATAATACAAATTATCTTCTTGAGCCGACAAGTCTTCTAAGGTTATTAGCCAACTCATTAGGGTTTCTTCTTGCTTCCCGAAGTATTCTATTCTCGTCAGGTTTACACGTGGAGGTAAATACCTCCTGCAGCTACCATAATATCAACACTCCCTTCTAGCTAGGGAGGTATTACAGGTAATGGTGTTGAGAAAAAAACATACCATTCACCTGATAACATCAACATAGTCATCTGGACTATAGCATGACTAGATCATGAGAACCATCATTACCATCTGTGTCATCAACTGCATCATCTCTCAGAACCATACTCTATTTGAGTAATCAGATATGATGCTAACTCCACAGAGTGACACATGAGCCATTTTTCTAATCTGGAACAATAAATATTCTGAACCATTTTCTATCTGGAAAATCTTTGTTCATTGATCATCCAACTAGATGATATCATTTTCAACACTGTTGATAGTCTTCAAGGCAATCAGAACAATATCATTCAATAGAACACAACTGTGTCTATCCATAGTAGTACACAACTACAATCCAGTGGTACACTACCACACCAAGTATCACATAGGTACTTGATCAAACAATGGAACACATCCACCAGAGTAGTATACATCTACTGTCTAAAGACATATAGTCTTCATAACAATCATCTGATATCAACCTACACAAAAACAATGTTATGATATAAACTGAATTATCTAGACCATTCTTCTACTCACATATGTGAGATCTTGGAAGAGCATATTCCATCAGAAGGTCAAAAATCAATGATGAGCTATCTGGACTATTCTTCTCAAGCAAGGAAGAATAACTATCCTTATTTCTGAGTCTAGACCATTCCACACCCTGGGCCATTCCTCTGACACTAGACAAAGTGTAACCTAGAGATAATGAGTTTGCCCTAAGAAATGTTTGTCCCTGATTGCTGAACCTGGACCATTCCCCACCCTAGGTCATTCCCCCGGCACTAAAAAAAGTGCAACTTGAAGAGAATGATTCTACCCTAAGGAATGACTATCCGGACCATTTATAAAGGAAATGATTGTCCTACACCAACTTCCAAAATGGACCATTCCCCATGTTAACCACAATGGGAAATTGCTTTCCAGCGAGGTGGGCCAGTCTTCTTGAGTAACCCTCAAGAAGAGAGACTTCCCTAGACCACTTCCCATGTTAACCACAATGGGAAGTCGCTCTCTATGGTACATCAACAATATGGACCATTTTCCGAACTGGAAAATGTCTGTCCGTCAAAAATCTCAATCCACTTTCCGAACTTGAAAGAATCTGCTCATCCTGGACCATTTTTCGAACTGAAAAATGAATTTCCATCAATCAATAATACATCAGTGCTCCCTCCCAACCTAGGAGTCATCTCTTCCTTTTTCAATAAGGAAGTCATCTCCATGAGCTCCAACTTGAGTACGCAAACTCTTTCATCTTGGATAGAAGTTTTACCAAAAGGTATGCTTATCTGCTCATCTATGGAGATATATATATATGAGAACCACTTTCTCCTTTCTGGACTTCATCACGAATAATGTAATGCTTGATCTCAAATGTACTTTGATCTGGAACACTGGTTCTTCTCTGAAGGCTTCATATAGCTTTGATCAGTAAAGTATATCTTTGGATTATTCTTTGGTTCCTACTAGCCCACAACATTGTGGTAAGGGTCAAACTGGAACATATCCATGTGGCACTTCTTCTTTCATCATGAGATCTTTTTCATGGATTGGCAATTCATCATCCTGATCTTCTGAGTAATCATTATGATATAATATCTCTGTTATAGAAAATCTTCACCACGCTTCTGTTGTGCATTGGAGGTTCTCCACCAAGTTATCTTCTTTCATCTGCATACAAGGGTCTCTTTCTGATATGCTTCAAAGTCTTGAGGTTTCTCTTCATACGCTCTTTGTTCAATTGCTCTAGAGAACAGTCTTTGCATTCATCTGATGTAGAACTCCAACCCATGGATATTGCGGATGATATAAAGACTCATGTAGTGGTATGTCTAGTTTATTGGAACAAGTAATCATCATAGTCTTCTCCCTCCATCTGGGATAACCTCTATTTTTGGATCTTGCAATATATACACTGGTCTTCATCATAACTTTCAGTTCCTCTGCTTGATTTCTTTTAGTGAGTTCATATCAGGCTAGTAATCTTGTGATTCTTAATATAATGATTGGTTGTTCTGGCTTCTCTTTCTTTCTTGGATTCTTTCATGTTCTTCCTCATTTTTTTCTTTAGTTCTTGGGTCCATGAAGTTTCTTATATATTCCATGCCTTAAGGATTCCATTTCTTTCTTTCATCATAGGATCACGGATGTGGATGAACAATCAAGGATACTTTAAGGCTTCTCTTTGAAGAAGACTTCTTCTATGGTCGAACTGAACGCATATTTCTTTTCATGTTTGCTACCATGGATATATACTTCATCATCTTCAATGGATCATAGGATTAGCTCCCTCCTAATCCTTGCTTCATGTATGAGTGCATATAATCGGCTCCCTCCGTCAAACAGAGTCCACACTTCCATCTGCATCCTTATTGCCTTTTGCAATATATAATCGGCTCCTTCCGTCTAACAGAGTCCACCCTTCCGTCTTATTGTCTTCTGCAAAATGTAATATGTCTTTCTCCAATTTCCTCTTGATTGTTGACTTCTTTCTGTCTTTGCTTCTTCTAAGTCTCTTCATGATTGATTCTGATTTCGGCTTATCTTGTAATATCTTCCACATGATTTGTTTGATGTATTTCATCTTTTCATGTGTATTATCTAACTTGTATAATGATAGCAATCCTTATCTTGTTTTTCTTCCATAGGTATATTTCTTCTTCGAGAATATTATCTTCTAAGAGATAGATATGCAAGATATGTAGAAAGACTATGCAAACAAGATATGTACAAGAAATAAGAAGAGTATTGTTACCTTCAGAAGAAGAAGTCTCTTTCATCCTGCCTAGTCATCTTTGTAGGTTCTTTTTCTTCGACAACTGATGCTTCGTGTTTCTCATTCCTTTTCTTTAGCTCGGGACAATGATTATTGTAGTGACCATACTTTCGATAGTTGAAGCATTGTATTTCTGAAATATCTTTCTCTTGATTTGTCTTCCTCTTTGAACCAAACTTCCTTTTGTTCCTGAGATTCTTGAATCTTATTATGAAGGCTTGATCATTGTACTTCTTTTGGGGTTTCTCTTTTGCACTGATCATGGATTCTTCTTGAGAACAGCAAGTCCAAAGTTCTTCAAATGTAGGATACTCCTTCCTTGTGTTCATGCTTGTGGAAAATGCATCCCATGTTTTGGGAAGACCATTGAGTACTATGTTTACCAATTCCTTCTCTAAAATGATCTCTTCAATAGCTTGTAGTTGATCTCTTAACTGGGAGATCCTCACAAGGTATGATGTTATACTATCATCATCATTCATCTTCATGTCATAGAGCTCATTCTTTAGACTCATTATTTGTCCAATGTTTCTGACTAAGAAGAGGTTTGTTAGGGCATCGTACATCTTCCTTGATGAGTCAAGATGGGAGATGTAGGGTATTAAGTGGTCTTTTATAGAGTCCACTATGATACTCATGGCATTGATATCACCATCTTTGAACTTCTCCATAACTTCAACATTCTACGGTTCCTTTTCCTTTCCTTCTTCAAACTCTAGTTCTATGATCTTTCCTTTCACGATATCCAACACTTTATTCTTGGAAAGGATGAGGTCAATCCTTGTCTTCCATGCTCTGAAGTTAGAGGCTCCATCTAACTTGTTTTTTGACTTCATAGAGTAAGTCATGGCTTCTTTGACTTGGTCAACCCTAGATTTGACCAAAAACTCAAACTTGACGTCTTGTCTTGCTGAGAGTATCAAGAGATGCGCTAGGCTAGGGTACACTGATATATTCAGAAATTAGGTCAATCCCTTCACTTAAGGTGCCTCAATGATAGGATTAGGGTTTCTACAACTGCACCTGCTAGTAACCCTAATGGGTGTTATGGTGACTGCTCCTGCTAGAAACCCTAGTGGCAGTTCTTCAATGAGCTTAATATCCTTACGGCTATGTTTCCTTCCAGTGGTTAGACTGAATGAAGGAGGTGTGGGCCCATAACCTGTTAGAATATAATGGATGTGTTCATTTTACCATTGACAATATCACTATTTTCACCCAACCATAGGCCGAAGCCACCCTCCGAGCACCTTAACCTTGACATAGAATCACTCTGGAAGCAAACCCTAGGCTAGATATCCAAACAAAGGGTAGTGCACCTTTCCCCAATGATAACACACAAACAATATTTGATCAGTTAGTCCAAACCCTAACCAAGAGATAGTCCAATCCAAACGTAATCTACTAGTTGCAGCAACTGCAATGGAAACTCCCCTCCAAACCTATGCACAAAATTGGGCACTACAGTGCACACAAGTGTTGCTCTGCAATTTTGAGACTACCTACCAGAATGAAGACTGGCCTCCTATATTTATAGTAATTTTGGCTAACTATCTAGGCCGACTTCTCATTCTGGGTAACTCTCTATTTAGTATATATTATTTCTTCTAGCCAACATCTTTTCTTGGAGGATAATAACCTAATACAAATTATCTTGTTGAGCCGAAAAGTCTTATAGGGTTATTGGCCAACTCATTAGGGTTTCTTCTTGCTTCCTAGAGTATTCTATTCTTGTCAGGTTTACACGTGGAGGTAAATACCTCCCTCAACTACGATAATATCAACACTCACATCTAGTACTGCAAGGGCATGCAATAACGTTGATAAAGAAATACTTGATTAATCGCACAAGCTTCAAGTTATTTTATGTATTTGTTTTTTTCTCACATCTAAAAACTCTTTTGCTCCATAAAGAATATTAGTACAAAATCATTATTTAAATATGAAATCTCATCTATCGCCTTCTTCTTGCCACAACCAAAATCATGGGCCTGATTGGCATGGTGTTGGTTTTGAACGACATCAATGATGAATATAAAGAGTGGGTGTGTGAGTGATCTTTGAGTTTAGAAACCATCACATATCATCAAGGCATGTGAACATTCTATCCATGTCAAATCTTAGTGCATACAAAAACATTTTTAAAAAATTTCAACATTGGCCCCATTCATAGGTCACTGTTGCCCATCATGTACTCCATCTCTATTAGAATGTCTTTTAATAGTTTTTTCCTTTAAAATTTGACTGAGAAAATTAAAATGAAATGAGGACCAAATGGGTCAATATATAGAGTGGGTTTGTGAGTGATATTTGGGTCTGGAAACCCTCCCATATTGTCAAGGAATGCGAACAGTCTATCCATGTCAAATTTGAGTGTATACAGACACATTTTGAAAAAATTCAACATTGGCCCCATTCACAAGTTATTGTTTCCCATCGTGTACTCTTGCCCTAGTACAATGTAGTTTAGTTGTTCCCTTTAAAATATGACTGAGATGCACGTCCCTGCATCTAGTACTACAAGGGCATGCAATAAAGTCGATAAAGAAGTACTTGATTAATTGCACAAGCTTCAAGTTATTTTATGTCTTTGTTTTTTTCTCTCATCTAAGTATTCTTTTCATTTTTTTAGTCCATTCCTTTTGTACTGCACCTTCTCCTAGACTATGTAATTGTTCCATTGTTTCACATAACAAAAAGTTGGCATAAGTGATGGGTACTAAATTATCCTTGATTTTCTCCTCTACCTATTCTACTTCTTTTCACACCACCATAAATATCAAGATTTTTTGAAGGTTAAAAAATATCAACATCAACTTAGAAGAGAATCCAATATCATATTTCTCTACTTCTATAGAGACTACTCTCTCTATGTTTTAAAATATAGCTACATGACACTACACTTAAATGACAAATTCCAACACTTGATGGTTTTAGGATTCATTTCATATTTGGTTTATCAACTTGAAATTAAAATTTGATACTTTGCAGCTAGTACCTTGAGTCAAATACAAATATGAAATTAGGAATCATTAACATCTCTACTAGAACATTTATTCTAACCTATAACAAATATACTAAATTCTCATAATTCCTTCTCATAACTAGAAGATTTACATTTAAAGTTCCCTTCCACATGGCCATTTGTAACACACCCTGCCACCCACAGGTCAGGGTACACCACCTTCAAGCCCATCGTTGGACTTATTTCTCTTACCAATATGTTTTTAAATTAATAAGGACACATAAAAGAAAATATCTAACAACATGCACAACAATAACCATCAAGCATGCATATCCTAAATATTCAATTAAACGATAATTAAATACACAGCGGAATACATTCATATATAGATACATAACACCATAAAAGAGAGCACTTATCTTTATAAAAAATGACACCAAATGGATGAATACCAAGGATGTTCCACCCAACTGTAGACACTACTGTTCCAAATATCAACAACAGTGTCACCCCCAAGCCAAGGATATGAATCCACAAGGAAGGTTCTAGAGTGTTACTTGGCTTCCCAAACCAATCAGCACTCAAGCTCTCAGAGGATTTCCTATCACTCATAGCAATCCAAGTACCCAGCTCTCTTCTACCCATCCTGCACCACCCAAGAGAATGGACCTCCACCCTTCTCTGCCACGCAGTCCCTCAGGCAGTCCTTCTCCTTCCAGGGCTCTAGCACAACTGGTCCAAAATCTCAATGTTGGAACTCTTAGGACTCACAGCTGTGAACAAAGGTAACACAGGCCAACACATCTCATACATGCAGGAAACAAGTCATGGTTGGATTACACCAGCAACCATTGCAACCAACAATACCATGGCTACTCTTTGACAGTTCGTTTCCCTTTCCCAGGCCAAGAAATGGATGAGGATGGATCAATGAGTGAATGGTAAAAATGGGTACTCTGCCCACATGGCATCTTCATGCTCCCAAGTAGCATCTTCAGGACCATAGCAGGTCCACTGAACTTTTACCAGCTCTATAACTCGATTCTAGAGCATTTTGATCTTTTTGTCCAATACCTGCACTTGTTGACCCTGAAAGTCTCCCTCTGTCTCTACCTGAATCAGATGCCAATCAATAACATGGTTAGGATCATGTACATATTTCTTGAGTAAAGAGACATGAAATACATTATGCACATTCATGGAAGAAGGAAATGAAAGCATGTATGCAATTGGCCCTATTCTATCCAATATTTCAAATGGACCACAGAATCTGGCTGCCAGCTTTGTACAACTACCCAATTTCAAAGACCTTTTCTTGGGCTTCACTTTCATAAGTACATGCTCCCCTACTTTAAATTCTCTAGTAGTCATGTTCTTATATGCATAAACTTTCTATCTATCCTGAGCTTCCTTCAAATTCTTCTTGATCTTAACCATCTGGTCTTCTATATCCTTGAGCAACTCCGACCGAAGTACCACTCTATCTACTAGGTTGTTCCAGCTCACTGGAGTATTGCATTTCCTACCATACAAGGCTTCAAATGGGCTCATTCTCAATGAATCTTGATACCCATTATTATATGAAAACTCAACCAAGTTTAAGTAATCTTCCCACTTAGATGGCTTATCCATCACATACATTCTCAGCATGTCTTCAATTACTCAGTTGACCCTCTTTGTTTTCCCATCTAACTGTGGATGGTATGTTGTGCTAAAGTTTAGATTTGTACCAAATCCTTTAAACAATCCCCTCCAGAAATTGGAGGTAAAATTTGTATCTCTATCCGAGACAATTGTCCTAGGTATCCCATGCAACCTAACAATCTCGCCCATGTAAATTTCTGCAATATTAGCTGATGTATGGGTTTTTTTTTATAGGAACAAAATGAGCAGCCTTTGTTAATTTTTCAACCACTACCATGATGAAATCACGTTGTCTTGTTGTCCTGGGTAATTTAGTTATGAAATCAATGGTTATCACTGACCATTTCTTCTCTGGGATTGGTAATGGTTGTAGCAAACCTGCTGGGTGTCTATGCTCAACCTTCACCTTTTGACATTCCATACATCGATCGATGCAATAAACAACATCCTTTTTCATTCCCAGCCAAAAGAATTGGCTTCTTACTGTTGTAATCATTTTCTGGTAATCGGGATGTCCAACATAAGGAACATCATGCATTTCTTTCAATACCAAATTCCTCAGTTCTTCAAAACTAGGAATGTAGATTCTATTCTTATGCATAAGTAATCCATCTTCCTTTACCTCATACTCCTTCATTTTTTGTTGTACATATCATTGTTTTAATCTTTCCTTTACCTGCGGGTAATGTTGATCTGTAACAAGATCATCTAAAATTATTCTCTTCAAGTCTGACTGATGCATATTGATAACAGTAGCATGCATGAGATGCACTCTTCTACTAAGTGCATCGACAAATTTATTCTCTTTTCCTTTGATATGCTTGATATCGAGGTCATCTTCACTTAAAAAATTATATCCATCTTGTTTACCTGGCATTCAAGATTGGTTGTTAAAAAAGGTACTTCGAGCCAATGTGGTATGTCTTTAATTCAAA
Source organism: Picea engelmannii (assembly GCA_009831015.1). NCBI lineage: Eukaryota > Viridiplantae > Streptophyta > Pinopsida > Pinales > Pinaceae > Picea > Picea engelmannii. Next base: position 1,169,010 of record ML778157.1, read on the forward strand.
TCTCTTCCCCATAAGATAATGCTTCAACATCCTCAAGGCGTGGACAATGGAAACAAGCTCCAAGTCATGTGTGGCATAGTTCCTCTCATTCTCCTTAATCTTTATGGACTCATAACCAATGACATGTCAATTTTGCGTGAGGACTCCCCCAAGTCCTTCCTTACATGAATCTGTACATACCACAAAACTTTCATTTGGGTATCTTTAACATAGGTGCACTAGTAAGTAATTCCTTCAACAAATTAAAATTCTCTTCACACTTAGGTGTCCATTCAAATTTAGTTCACTTCTTTTGCAAAGAAGTGATAGGATGAGCAATCTTAGAGAACCCTATTATGAACCTTCTATAGTAACCAACTAATCCCATAAAAGATCTGACTTTCGACACATTTATGGGTGTTGGCCATCCTCTAATGGATTCAATCTTCTCTGGATCTACAGCTATGCCCTGCTTTGAAATAATGTGTCCCAATTAATGGATTTGATTTTGATAAAAAGAACACTTACTCAGCTTGCATACAACTTATGTTCTCTCAGCACTTGCAATACCAGTCTTAAGTGATGTTAATGCTCCTCTTTAGACTTAGAATAGATAAGTATGTCATCCAAAAATACTATGACAAACGTATCCAAATGATTTCTGAATACACCCTTCATTAAGCATATAAAGACAATTGGTGCATTGGTCAGTCCAAATGGCACCACTACAAATTCATAATACCCATACCTGATTCTAAAGGTTGTCTTATGAATGTCTTCTTCCTTGATCCTTACCTAATGGTATCCTAACCTCATGTCAATCTTCAAAAATATCTTTTCTCCTCTTAGTTGATCAAAGAGGTCATCAATTCTGGCTAGAGGATACTTGTTCTTTATAGTATACTTGTTTAGTTGTCGAAAGTCAATGCACAGCCTCAAGGTTCCATCCCTTTTTTGACAAAAAGTATTGGTGCTTTCCAAGGTGAAACACTTGGATGTATGTACCCTTTCTTCAAAAATTCCTCCAACTGCATTTGTAATTCTTTTAACTCTAGTGTGCTCATTTTGTAAGGTGTTTTTGACACTGGGGAAACTCCTTGCACTAAATCGATAGAAAAATATATCTCCCTTATTGGTGGAAACCCTGGTATATCTTGGAATACATCTTCAAATTCCTGCAGTACCGAGAAATCTTCAAGGCTTGGCCCCTTCATATTTTCTGGCTCTTCCACATGAGATGCATACAATTGACATCCTTTTTTAAAACATCTCTTCAACTATAAGGTTGAAATCTCCCTTATAGAGATGGGTCTTGGAACTCCTTTCACAGTGCTCTGTTTTCCATCTCCATAAAGACATGTAAATGTCTTGCTATGACAATCTAGGAAAACATGATGCTTGTCCAACCAATCCATTCCAATTAGAATATCATAAGACCCCAATGGTGTGATATTTAGATCAACATTTGTATTAACACCATTAAGACTTATGGAATATCCTCTGACCATATCATGGATTCTCCTTGTGCTTCTATTGAGCACTCAACACACCCTAAAAAACCTATGTCAAATTTTACTTTTTGGGTACCACTTGATCCTTTGCATTGTCTAATTCGAATTCATTTCGAAAAATGTTGCCTTTGCTTATCATTTTTTGACTCTCATTAAGTCTTTCAAAGTTTGCTTGAATCTATGAAAACCCCATTAATTAAAAATACTTAACACTTAATAAAGAATCAACAACTATAACACTTCACCCGATGTGCCCAAGATTTGGCATCGGAAAGAATTAAACATGAGAGAAAATCATTCGAAGAAACTGTAGTCACCGAGCGCCGATCTTCACCAACATCAGCAGAAGGAAGTTTTCTTTCACGATGAGCATCATACAAGGATATCATCGATGACTGATCCCCTTCAGCATCGGCAAAAGGAGAAGAGATTAAATGTTAATGAAGAAGGCAATGATATCACCGATAACCGATACCCGACACGCTCAACAAAACCAGAGAAGACCAAATCATGACAAATTCAGACCACGCTAAAGTTTTTCTCTGATCATCAACTTCTGAAACATTCCAGCATCGAGAGTTTATGAGGATGCTAACCCAAAGGAAATTACGCGATAGGTTTATCCCCGAACGTCGATCCCTGATACATTTTTGGCATCAGAGATGCCAGGCTTAGCTTAGAGTGCACAACTTGAATAAAGTCACGAGTCCAACCATTACCTGCCAGCTAAGTCACCAGTCTTCAATGTCACATATCCCGAGCCAGTTGTGCCACGTCAGCACCGTACGGTGAAATCGATCGGCATCGGAGGTTTTTCGCAGAAGAATATCAACAAAAACACTTGTAACACCTTGTCGATCCCCGATCCACCCACTAGGAAAGAGACATGATGGGATGTTTTAGTGCTAGATATGTTGTAATCCAGAGCATTTAAGGGACTAATTAATTCCAAATATCGCATTAGTTTCTAATTCATGCGCGAATCAAAAGGACCTTTTGAATTTATCGATACAATACATCACCCTTCGCACCTCCATTATCAACCCATGATGAATTGAATTACAAATATTCTACAGTAGATTTGTTTAAATTTCACTCATCACCCAAATTAATTGGTTGATACGACCGGTAAGTTCTTCTCCATTAAAACCTCTTGAGCCATTGTAAACAATATTATTCTGTGCACTAAGGAGTTTCAAAGCATCTAGAAGAGTGAGACAAGTCATTCAAAATATTTCGATCCCCTCGTGAGTATCGAACTACAAAGTTTAGCAAGCGTTACAGGTATGTACCAGTCTATATTTTTTGTGTTTTCACTTCATATATACATTTTGATCCAATGTCACTCTGTATGCCAGTCCTAAAGGATTGCTTCATTTGTAGGAACTATGCCTCCATGAAATATAAACACTACGCGATCACCAAGAGCGTCTAAGCTAAAGGAACCAGAGGTGGGAGTAGGTTCATCCCCAGGGCCAGCAAAAGAATCAAAATTTTCTCCAAGGCCGGAACCAGTTATCAGAACATCCACCAAGAAGATTTTCAATCAACCGTCGTCCTTTGGAGACATGAAAGAAAACAAAGAGGCAAGGTGGCACTCCCACACTAGGGAGAAATATTCAAGAATATCAATCGGGAAGAATTCTTGGAATATACCCCGCACAATGACCCCGACATGAGAAAGCTCGACGATGAAATTTTTCCAAATATTCAACTGTCATACCTGCGCATTGTAGTGAATAGGACCTTGATGTTCCCCTATATAGAACTATTGCAATGTCTCATCGACCACATGGACACACGGAAGTTCCTGATCAATGACGACAATGGCAAGTGTGTCTCGGTTTTCCTTCTGAAAGAGGTGCAGGATTATTACAAGCTCGGAGACCCGGAAGAATGACTGAACACCAATTTCATCATCAAAATTTATGAGCACCATGACATTGGCCATGTGATGGCTTCATGGTGGTGAGAGGATATAAAGTACACCAATTGGACCTTCGTCTGGTACCAAACGGGCAACTTAAGAGAGCCGTATATCTATCTAATGGACCTCATCTGCCGGTTGTATGGGGAGAAAGATTGCTCCAGGATTTTAGAGGCTTGGATGCCTCTAGCTTATATTGTAGCCATTTCTGGGAGAGGTTTTAACTGGGGATCGATCATTTCCAAGCAACTGAGCATTTTCATACAACGGGCTCAGACGCCGAAAGAAGAAGAGACTCCATCCTTCTACATGTCTTCTTATTTATTGGATGTCATTTGCGCCAAAACATTTTTTTCCAGAATGAACTTGAGTTGACATGTCTCGGAACTCCCGGTCCATGTATATTTCAGTGTCTTATGGGAGAACAAGTACAAAAAATCATACTCCCTCATATGCGATGAATTCATCACCCGCATTCATTTCATTCTTTTCAAGAAAGAGTGTCCAAGACTATCGACTGTGGCCAAAAATATGATATCAAAGGTTGGTCACTGGTATTTGAATGAGCGTGATACCTATATCATGGTTTTTGGGGTCACCGAGGCACCACACCTTTTACCTGTGCATGTTCCTGGTCAACTAGTGGTAGGAGAGATATGCTACTAGACTATTGTACAAGGCTACAACACCTCCATGGTGAAATACAATAAACAAGCATTTATACCTTATGGATTCCATATAGGTGTCTACCTAGTAAAAGACACCTCCCAAACTAAGAAGGAAGGATTGAGTCAATTAGAGTTTTGATTCCAGACTGACCATTTTCTCAAATATGACCCAAAAGGTCTAGTCCCGAAACATGCATCTCAAGTGTCATCTTGTTGGCCATATGCCCACGAAAAATTTGAAGACGAGGTCTTCAGGGAAAATGATTAGGATTGGGATGAAGTTGCAACAAGGATGACAGAACCTAAGATGACCAGTTTCAAAGCCATGAGGATGGATGAATAGATGACGATTCTAGAAAAAACATGTCAAGAGGCCCTCAGAGCCAGAGAGGAAATGGTAGTGGTCAAAACAATAGAGATTCCCCTGGTGGCCCCGATATAGGAAAGAAATTTCCCTGAGGCTCAAGATGCACGGGAGAGAGGGTTACTCATGTATGAACAGGTGCAATGGATAATGGATCAGATGTGAGATAACTAGGACTTCATCGAGATGCCAATTCTCCTTGTCAACAACCCGAATGAAAGCCAAATAGGCCCAAGCAGCCCTGAAATGATAGACATCGATGAAATCACCAGGTTAGATGACCTTGAATTCACAACGCCACCGGTCGGATCGCCGACAGGTGTTTCATCTCAGTTGGATATAGTCGGGGTATCAGTGGAAACAAGTGCATCAGACCCCCTCTGTGAGTTAATAAAAATCTATGATGATGATGAGAGACCAAAGGTATCTCTTAGGACCCATGTGCATATCGAAGAAGAAAAGGGACCTGAGAAGACATCTTCTCCTGTTCCCAAGGTCCAAACCCAGGAGGTCCCATAGAAAGAAAAGGAATATGAGAGTGTCCTCGACACTAAAATGCCCGATGCACCGATGACCCAAGAGGACAGTCCGAAGGACGAGTCGGGGTCGGACGAGCCAGAGGAAGCAGCCCCGCAGCAGGAAATCGACATTTCAATGGCCAATGAACAAGTAAGTATTGGGTATATCCTTGATGCTTCTATTTCAATCGGTACTCAAACCCTCGATGAGTGACAAACAAAAGTCAGGCCTTCGGAGCATAACAAGGAAGTTCAAGAACCCAATATTGAACAAGTATATACCACCAAAAGTCTGGGAAATACACTCACCTGGGGAGATCAAAAAATTTCCGAACCTGTGGATGAAGTAGCCGACATAGATGCCATAGCTTATGATAGGAAAAGAAAGGATATCATCCAAAGGACCATCAAGAAGAGGAGGATCACTTTATATTTCTCCATCCTCATCACTACAGAGGAACATATGATCAACATAGAACATGCTAAGATGTCAGAGCTCATCGGTGCAAGGATGGAAATCATAGATGCCACCCTGGACAAAGCTAAAAGAGATGAAAAAGAGTTGGTTGTCTCCCTGAAAGAACTAGAAAATTTGTGCCACTTGGCTAAGTACTATCAGGACACCACACATGCCACGATGTACCTAAGGAGAGAATTCAAGGACACCTATAGCAAGTTCACAGACGAGCGACACTTAGTCACTACAAGAATAGTTGAGCTCGAGGAAGACACCCTCATGGCACTTGCGACGTGCAAAGATATGGAGAGGTGGTACGATAAAGCGCAACAAGATGTAGAGAGAGTCGACTACATTGGTGTAGTCCCAGAGGGCTGAGATAAAGAAGAACACGACATTCGGGTGTTGAACAAAAGCAGTCTTGATCGCATAAGGAAAGTGGTTGAGTATTGGGAAAAAATGGAATGAGAATCTCACTGAGAGATCCAAGAGAAATGGGCCAAGTACAAGAGAAAATAGGTCAAAATCAACAATGTAATGAAGGATATTGGACTCCCCGAGTTTGGCATTCCCAATGACTTCGTCGACTTATGTGACATAATCGAATATCACACTAAGCAATATTCATCATGGGCTAAAGGACTAGCAAAGGTGGCAGACACAACGCCAGGTCAGGTGTGACAGTTTATGGAACACCCAATCAAAGCTCAGCCTATGCTGCAATAGGTAAGTGCCAGTCTATTCAAGTATCAGGCACATAAGGTAGAGATAAGAGAGATTTACATGACCCCAATGGAACAACAAAAATTCCCATATGCCAATACCTGAGAGGAGTTGTTTATCAATTGGTCGGAGTACGAGAAGATTCACCCTTTTAAGTGATATCTTTAGATGATTGTTGGAAAGACTCATAGGACAGAATGTCACATGGTGAACTTTCTTTTTTCTTATCTACATTTTAGCCGTTATTTTTAGTTAATTTTATGTTATAAATAGGAGCATCGACCTATTAGTAAAGGGTCAATGGTTGTTGCAAGAAACTCTCATTTTTGGTTTTGTTAAGAACTATTTCAGATACATCTTTAATTGAGAAGTCCTTCTGGACCAGAGACAAGTTTATGTTTTCATCAAATGCATATATGATTGGATGTGGAGAAGAACTATTTCCTATTCTATCTCATGAATGGATGCAGTGAAAAGTAAGAGCTATTAAATTTATTGATAAGTTATCTGATGCAATGTTTTACAGTTCTTTCTTTAATGATGAAAATGAATCTTTGTGTTATTATGTGATTGATGATTAGAGTTGAGTGAATTATTTTGCTTACCGTTGTTTATCACATGCATGTTTTCTTCTGATAATCCGTATCTCAGTCAGTAATTGGAATATTCACGTGGTTAATGTATTAGTACTAGGGATGTGGTATACGATCATTGTCTGCATGCTAGGGTGTAAGGGTTATCCCAAACCCAACCTCTTCTCCAGTAGTTTAATTTTGTTCCCATTTATTTCCTAGTTGGTTTATATCGGATTTCCGTCTTATACCAGTCACACCAAAAAGAAAATACAAAAAGAGAACGTCCGAACTAAAGGAGAGGCCTTCACAAGAAAACATAAATCCCATCTATTAATTGGTCAGATCGCAAGATCTAGAGAACCATTCCACTATTAAACGCTGCAGATTCTAGGCCTTGGTAGCGGGTTTGGTTCCTGTTGTTGAGTTAAAGGGATTTAGGACCCATCAATAGGTTCCAGTGGCTAGCTGAACCAAACTTGATTTTCCAAGCTTAATTTTCTCCAAATGTAATCTATCCACTATTTTAGGATTAATGTAACAATGACTTGCTCCTGAATCAATCAAAATAGCAACAGGTTGATTTATGATCTTACCTTCCACCTCGATCATATTGGAATAGTACTCTGCTTTTTGATCATCTAAAGTTGCATAGAGTCTTCCCATATCTTCGACTGTTGTATCTTCTTAGACGTTGTGCACAGTATTCACTTTGTCCTTTCTATGTGGGAAATCCTTGTACAAGTGATATTCTTTGCATCCCCAACATTGGATAGGTGGTATTTCCCTTTTTCCCAAGGATTCTTCTTTATTGGACTTACCCCTAGCATATTGATTTTGATGATTTCTATTAGGATCATTCCTATTGAAGGGAGGTTTGAATCCTTTCCTCCTCTGATTAGACTTCTCCTTGTTCTTATCTTTCCAAAATTTCTGCATGGATTCTCTTCCCTGTCCTTTCTCATATAGGTATTTATCCTTCCTGATGGCCTCAGTCAAGGTCTTGGGCTCATCATACCTAATCTTTTCTTTATAAAAGGTTTCTAGTCCACCTAGAAATCATTGTATTTTCACCTTCTCATCATCAATGAACCTGACATATTTTAACAATCCCAAGAACTTCTTCTCATATTCTGCCATAGTCATGCTTCCCAGTCTGAGTTCAAAGAACTCCTGCATTTTCTTGTCATAGAAATGCTCTGAGAGGTACTCCTTCTAGAAGTACTTCTTGAACTACTTCCAAGTGATCCTATTCTCATTAATATGTTCAACTTGCTTCAGTTGATCCCACCACATTGCAACTTTCCCATGTAAATGGTAGGTGGAAATCTTGGCTTCTAGGTTTGATGAATAGTTATGCAATTGAAAGTACCTCCTGAGTCCAAGCAACCATGCTTCAACATCATATTTATTTTCTTTTTCACCAAAAAAGGAGGGTGTCTTAATCTTCCTCAGCTCTCCTTGCAAACTGTCCACTTCCTATCGCCTTCTCTGGTGCCTAACAAGAGACACCTCAAGAATACTTATGGAATCTTTCAATGCATAAAAATTTCTTTCTGAGTAAGGAGGTGAGTGGTGTCTATGAGTTCTTCTAGCACTTCTTGAATAAATAGTTCTTCCACGATCCTCTCTTCTTTCATGAAACCTGCCTTCTTCTTCTTGTTTTGAGTTTGATCCCCTCTTCATTTGCCTCTATAACTGATTTAATCTCTACAAAACTTGTGAATTTATCTGACTTTTCTCTTGCATCAACCTCTCATTATCTGCTTTGTAGCTCCACACTTCTATTTTTAGGCTTCTTACAGTTTATATTAATGTTTCTTGCTCTCCTCTACCCTTGCGTCCATTAGACTCTGTCTCTACATTACCAACTCTAGTATTTTGGCCTTCGGCCTCCTTATCATGGATGGAGGCTCCCTCACCTTGTTCCATTTATTCAATACAAATTCTGAGCTAACGTGTTTAAACACCTTAATTCTGCAAAATTTGCAAGCGACCATTTTGTTAGAATTAAGCATATGATAAAAAAAAATTGCCAAACCATGTTACAGGTCCCTTTTCTTCTCAATTCATGAAGAACATATATGTATCAATCTGCACCATATAACACTTCCATGTTATCCCTTAGTCGATACAAAATTTAATTTTGCACAGGCACTCCCTTCAATCCACTTCCCTAGGTGACCACAGCTCGAAACCGTGAAAAATCCTTCCTGGTGCTTTATGTGTTAGAAATTACTATATCATAGATCGTGTGGCTCAAAATCGATCGAGGGTTGATATCGATGGTCAACAGTAATTGCAGGCTAACAATGTGTTCACTCTTTATTGAATATATTTGTCCTTGCAATATGAAAAGTGCTCACCCAAATCTCCTTTAAATAATGGTCATTGATCCCTTGTCTCGACGAGATCAATGGCACTGGAAAATAGCAAGCTACGATAAGCATGTCCACTAATTTTTCCTCCTCTCCCTGCAATGGTCCCCCACCATCAATTTTTCATTCACAGATCGACAGGTACCCATGGATCCTACTTCCTTAGTTCCCTGTTCCAATCTCACACTGATAGGAGCTATCTCCTTCCTCGTCTATGACCTTGGGTTGTGACCGAAGGCTTACCCTCCTGGCACTTTGACACTTCAGAACCTTCAGCTAGGAACATATCAATGGTCCTCATCCTTATTCATGATCAACGATTGAGATCCACTTTGGGACTGCATGCTTCACGAGTTTGACACTTTGACCTCTGCTTTCCCCTGGAGTACTATGTACCCAAAGTTCTAGATCAGGCACCATGCGTCCACCTCAAATAAACGACTCTAGTCCACTTCAGGACTTTGGCCTTCAGAAGTCTCAACTTCCCCTGCTTACTTCCTCTTGGAATGCTTCCACCCAGAGTTCATGATTTTTTAACACGTGTCCTCCCACAGATCAATGACTACGAATCGCTTCGGCTCTTTGGGCTTTGGGATTTTCAAACTCCCATCCTTCACTTTCTCCCAGAGTGTTTTCACTCAAAGTCGACAATCCGTCAATGTGTGTCTCTCACAGATCAAAGATTGTGAATCGCTTCGACTCTTCAGAGTTTCAGGCTTCAGAAGATTTTATGCTTACACTCCTCAAGTCTCCTGAACTCTGAATTTATGAACTGCTTAACCATCGAGGGTCCACATCACCTCCAAGTGACATCATCATGCCACACCACTTCGACTCTTTGGGCTTCAATAGTTTCCATACAAGCATGCTCCAGTTCTCTCGAACTCCAAATTCCCTAACTGGCCAATATGCTGACATGTGTCTCCCTTATCGGATGGTTGGTATTAACCCCGAAATTCAAGACTTTGAGAGATACTGCTTCAAATATCAATGGTTCTTGTTGATTTGAGATCAACGATCCTCAATTACTTCGAGACTTCGGGTAGTTCATTTCCATAGTGATTCACTCTGAAAAAATTTCTAGAGTACTAAGTCTCCGAAGTGAGAGATTTGATGCCGTGTGTCATTGTTGATGGATGGTCCAAATGAACTGCGAGCTTCGGGCCTTCGAGAGTTTTGTTTTTTCACATTCGTCTTTCTTCCGAAGTGCTTATTCGTAGGAGTGCAACATCTTCTGTCACATTTCCTGTTAGCATAGGGGCATACCTAGGGTTCAAATCTAACAATGCACCAACAAACCCTGACTATTGGCCCTTTCGGAAACATCTGCAAAGTAGATGCAGTCTCATCCGAATTAGCAATAGGGGGTTGCAGGACATAGGTGTCTACAACTAGGGGAAATGTAAAGTGGATCGAAAACAACAACACACATAGATGTAGTTATTTTTTACCAAGCTTAAACCTACTTCGCATAGTTATATCTTATATCTAACTCAATATCACAATAACAGTATAAAAGAAAGAATAGAACACAACATCCATCCATAGAGACAATAATATTTACGTGGTTCACCCTCTCCCTAGGGCTATGTCCACAGAACTACGTTTCTTGATCTATTAATATGAAACCATACAATTCTATCTGTGCTCTTATCTTGCAGATATCTCTCTCTCTTTCTCTATCTCCCATCCCTGTGCACCCAGCTGCAGGGTTGATCTTCGCACCCAGTTGAAGATCTTACAATACCAGTGTGCTCTCTCACACATATCTTCTCTCTCACACAATAATAATCACTCGATATCACAACACAACTCTAGCCAACGATGAACCCCTCTTCTCTCTTCTAGGTCCTTATTTATACATTACAATGATTCTCAGATAACCTTAGGCCGAAGACTAGGTGTCAAAACCCTAAATGCCAAAACCCTAGGTATCTAAAACCCTAGGTCCACTTTGACCCATGTTTTCAGGGCTTCACTAACCTTCCTTTCTATATTTTCTGCGAAGTGATCCAAATCACTTGTTGACGTATTTTTCCACTTGTTGAGTTGTCCTTGATCCATCTTCCTTCTTGATCTATCTTCCTTGATCTTCTTGTTCAACGGATTGTTTCCCCTTACTTCGCTCTTTCTTGTCTACTCCTTTGTCCACTTTGACCCATTCTCAGTCAATGTGCTTTCCGCACAGTTCATACTTCACCTTTCCTCTTCCTTATTCTTCAGTTTCTTTCCTAATCCATAACCAAGGGCCAACAGACCGCCAACACTCACCTATGACTCATCCCAAGTCACTGCAGGACTGGACCATTCTGTGTCACTTCGACTTACTTTTTTCTCTACCCCTCCCTGTTATGTGCAGACTGTATTTTCTATGTCTGGTATCCAGTTTCAACTGCACCTGGTACCTAGACCCTTCTTCTTATTCTTTTATTGAGAGATGCTAGGTAGTTGGTTGTTGTAATCCAATTTCAACTGGCTCCTATTCAATAAGCCTTCCTTCCATTCTCCATTCAAAGTATTCAACTATACAACTCCTCCTTTTGTAACATAGGCAACCTCATATGGCCCAAGACAATGTGTCCTGAACTTCCCTGGATGCTTCATGAACTTTCTATCATATACCAATACTAGATCTCTTTGCTTAAATGCTTTCTTCTTGATGTGTCTATCATGGTAAGCCTTTTCTTCTTCCTTCTATACCTGCTGATGGAATCCTGCAATAAATCTTTCTTCCTCTAGTTCCACCAACTGTGTAAGCTTGTTTTTAATAGCGCCAGTGTCATCCATATCTATGAATGTTGCAATTCTTAGACTAGGAACCAAATAGTCCATAGGTACTAGTGCTTCTAGACCATAGACCAACTTAAAGGGGGTCTTCATTGTCAACTTCTTGCAAGTGGTTCTATAAGCCCATAACACTTCTAGTACTCTCAAATCCCAATCATCTATGTTCACACTGCAAATCTTCTTTAGCACTGTCTCAAAGATCTTGTTGAAAGCTTCGACTATACCATTTTACTGTGGATGGTATGAAGTTCTCTTCTGATGGTGAACTGCAAATTCCCGAGTCAGGGCTTCAATAGTCTTATTGATAAAATGTGTACCTTGATAACTCATAAGGATATTCATGCATCCAAATCGGGTTATGATATCAAAAAATATGAACCACAGAGCTATAGTTTCACTACAGTCCTTAGCTGCTCTTGCTTCTACCCATCTAGTCAAATATTTTGTCGTGGTGATCATGTATCGAGCTCCTGTGCGCTTCCCTGGTGGGTTGATAGGTCCCACAAAATCAATAGCCCATTTCTTAAATTACTTTAAGGTTAGTTGCGGTGTTAAAGGAATCTCATCCCTTCTGGAAGGTTTCCCAACTCTTTGGCATACATCATAGGCTTTGTAGTATTCCTTAACATCTTTGTGTAAAGTGGGCCACTAGAGGCCAGCTCTAAGAACTTTCCACATTGTTGCTTCCCCTGTGTAGTGTCCTCCTGTGATGCCTTCATGTGCTTCTGCTAGAATCAGTGGTATTTATGCCTCCATAACACATCTTCATAAGATCTCATTAGGTCCCATCTTATATAGTTGTCCAACTATAAGTGAAAAATCTGCAGCATGAACTATGAGCTCTTTCTTCTAAATGATTGTATATTCACAAGGTGAAATTCCTATAGACAGGAACTGGACTATATCGACAAAGTGATCATCAACCTTTCTGATGGCCAACAAATTTGCATCTAGTAGTGTATCCTCCAAACTGATAGGTTCCTCACCATGTTCTAACCTAGACAAGTGGTCAGGTCCCATGTTCATTCTCCCTGGATTGACCACAACCTCAAAATCATATTCCTAGAATAACAGTAGCCATCTGCATATCCTCCCCCCCCAACACCAGCTTGTTGACTAGGTATTTCAATGTAGAGTGATTAGTGAATATCTTAAAATGTCCTCCCAACAAGTAGTGGCAAAACTTCTGGAATGCGTACACCATGGCTAAACCTTCTCTTTCAGTGGTAGTGTAATTTATCTCAGTTGTGGAGAGCTTCCTTCTATCAAAGGCTAATGGATGTTCAATATATCCTACTCCTGGTTTTTCTAACACTACTCCTAATGAAATGGATGAGGCATCGACATGCACATGGAATTCCTTCAATCTGGGAAAACCAGAATAAGTGCAGTGACCATTTTTTGTTTCAGTGTGTTGAAGATCTGCTGCCATTCTTTTGACCATTGAAACTGACAATCTTTTCTTAAAATCTTCTCCATGGGTGTTTTTATCTGTGCATAGTCCTTGATGAACTTTCTGTAGTATCCATTATGTCCCAACGCAGTGCACAACTATCTAACCGAAGTAGGAGGGGGTAGATCAACAATGATGGCAATCTTGGAAGGATCTACCAACAACCCCTGCTTACACAAAATATGGCCTAGCAACATTCCAAAGGGTGAAAAGAAGATACACTTTTTTAGGTTCAGGGCAATCTGACATTGCCTTAAACATTCAATATGATTATGCAATAAGATAAAAACAGTCCAATCATCAAAATATGCTTCCAAACATTTATGTAAAAAATCCTTGAATGCTTCGACCACCACCCTAGAAAATATGGTTGCTGCATTCTTCAATCCAAAGGGCATCACTGTGTACTGGTAGGATCCCCATTCTATTGCAAATGTGTTCTTATGGAGATATTCCTTGGCAATCTTGATCTGGTGATAACCTGAAAAGCCATCTGTGAAGGAGTAAACTTCCTGTCCTCCCACATTATCTAACACTTTGTCAATAAACGGTGTAGGGAATGGATCATGTAAGCATGCATCCTTTAGTTTCCTCAAATATACATAGATTATAATCTCTCATGACTTCTTATCTTAGACCACCATAGGGCTAATCCATTCCAACTCTTCAATAGGTTCTATGATTCTTGCTTGCAACATTCTGTCTAATTCAATCTTGACTTTCTTCTTATACTTGGGATTCAATCTATAGGGTCTCTGCTTGACTGGCCTTGCATCTGGTTTCAAGGGGATCTTCATTTCTCCCATGGGGCCTTTAATTCCATTCATGTTAGTGTACTTGGTTGGAAACAAGTCCTAATATTCATGCAGTAATTATGTGATCTTATCAATAGTATCATCATCCCAGTAATCTCCAATGTTTGTGAGCTTAGGTGCTTTCTCTGTTCCAATGTTAACTTTATTGATTTTGATTGGTTGTCCAATAAAAGGTAGTTTGAATCCTGTTCCTTCTATGTCTCTTTGTCCTTCTGTTTCTATGATGTTCACATTCCTAGGATCATCGTCTTCATCAACAGGGATATTGTAATAACCTTGCAATTTCTGAAGAGGTGCAGTCCATTCATCCTCTTCTTTCTCCAAAGGGAGGTTAGGTGCCTCCTCAAATACTTTATGTCTTATGACTTGTAAAGATTGATCTACTATGGGGTACTGACTCTCAAATAAAAAGGTAGCTACAAAGTTTTGAGTCATACCATACCAATCTGAAGCGGTGAGGCACAGTTCTTCTTGAAGATACCAATTAATAGGCATTGTGTCCAAGGTGTTAATGAATTTATGCACCCATTGTTCTTGAGGAATGTTTCTCTAGGCCTCCTCGCAACTTCACACATGGTCCTTTGGACAGCTCTGACCTGCATATCGAACTTTGCACCCTTCGAATTGGTCTAAAAATTGCATTGTCATTAAAGTGCGACATTGCACCCACTCTGGGATCTTGCTGGTGTTGCTTTCAAAGCTTCATCCAATGCCAATAACCTCTATTGTACTGGTACAACTTCTTCAAATTCTGATAAGAATGTTTCTAAATGATTCAAACCATCAAATGTGGGCAAGTTAATTACTTTTGTGCCAATCCAGCGAACTTCCTTGGTCAATCTAGCACACCTTCATGCAGAAACATCATACATTTTGTTCTGCCAATTCTCCAGTTCTTCTTCTGAGTCTAATGAACATGCATTCTCACTTCGCCAGATTAAATTCCCATCTATTGTAGGATTAATATAATCATGTTGTCTGGCTATCAATTTATATATATTCTCTAGTTCATAAGCATGATCTTCTTCTCTGATGGGTTTTGTGTATCTGCGAGCTTCATCAAGGTCAAGAGGTGAAATGACCCTAAGGCCATCACCTTCAAATTTCATTCTTATTTTCTTTAAGTCAATGACATTGGAATTGTTGAAAGCCCAATCAATTCCTAACAGCGTAGGATAAGGACAACTATTGTCAACTATCTCAATCATGTAGAAGTTCACAAATGTCCTGACCCCATCGATGTCCACAGGGACATGCTCCAGTATTCCAAAGGGGCTTACTGCATGCTGATTGGCTATCCTAAGTTTGATAGGGGAGTAAATCATCTTAGGTTTTCCCATCAGTGCATGTTGGCACAAGGGGCATACCCAAGGTTCAATGCTACAACAACGCACCAACAAAACCCTAACTATTGGCCCTTTCGAAAACACCTATGAAGCATATGAAGTCTCACCCGAGGTAGAGGCAAGTATGGTTGTAGGACTTAAGTGTCTACAACCTTAGCTGGGACATAGATCTGTGATTCTAAAACTTAACAGATCACTTAGCAGTTAACATTCATCAATATCTAGTTCTTAGTTACAACGTAGTTAAATCCTACTCTCATCACAAATAAACCCTAAACTACATAACATCACGGTATTCATTCAGATCTAAGGTATTTAAGAACTAAGAATATTTACATAAGTCATATCTAACATCCACCCACATCATTAAGCACAAAGCATCAACATATCTATCTATCATTCATCTATATTAAAGAACTAAGCAAGTAAACACATGAAGACATCAATACACCACACAAAGCATAGAAACACAACATGTACGTGGTTCACCCCCACCCTAGGGATACGTCCATTGACTCTTCTCTTCTTTATTATATTTGGTCAAGATTCTTACAGGCACATAGAATCAAAATCCTACTCCGTAGAAGGTAGGAGATCTACGTGCACTCTGCCAGATCCTCCTTCTTCGAGCTAGGGTACAACACCAAGCCTTTACATAGTCTCTTACAGTTACTTGCACTTAGACTTGCAAGCCTCACACAGTATGCACAAAGTACTTACAACTCTTGATCACATAGATCGAACTTTATCACTTAGCACCACTTACAACTGACTCCTCATTACATTGCCTAGTATTCTATATATATATTACAAAATCAGGCCTATACATGGGTAAACTCATGGTCCGACATTCCCATACCCATTACATCAGCCCAAAATCCAAAAAGCCTCAAAAAGGGGTCGAGATCCCATGATCTCTGCTTCGTCCTATGCTCCGCTTTCGACAGCCTGTCGAAGTCCCAAGAATAGGTCAATCATGACCAAAAATCCTCAAAACTTGGTTAAGGGACAATAGGCCCCCAACACTCACTTGTGACTCATCCTGAGTCACTCTGGTCTAGGTATTTCTTCTTCTAAAGCCTCGAGCTGCTTCGACTTATTGCTATGCTACAACCTCATGTTCAATGAAATCTTGGATGACTGCATCGTTGACGGGTCCCTCTAGGCATTGTTCAGCTGTGGTGACGACTTGCTCCAGTTCTACTCCTCGTCCTTCGATCTCTGTGAATAATTGGCAAGCCTCATCCTATACATGTTTGAGCCTTTGAGTCACTTCCATGACTCTACTCTGGATAGTGTGAACCTGCTATTGGGAAATGCACTACTCCTGGGATCGCTTCATTCTTTCAATAGCTGACAGGGGCTTCAAATGCGCCTGTATTATCTCTTCTTTCTACTTTGCCAGTTTTGGATTCTCAGTGAGTCACTCAAACGCCTGGGCATTGTGATCAATCAGTTGTCTGTATTCCATGGAAAGGGAATTTATTCTCTCAACTGCGCTTTGAGCAGTTGCTTCTCTTTGATCCCTTACATACTGTGGAGTGTCGGGCACTGTGCGGAGCTCTGAGTCTTATATTCGTTGTTGTAGTTACTGGATAGATTCTACGAGCTGCTCTACTTGATACATGACTCAGTCCTCTATGTGTGGTTCTAATCCTGTTACAGAGTGAAGTGCTCTGTTGACTGCTTCTTTCACTTCGAGTAGCTGCGCGAGCAACTGTTCTTTTCCTTGTTGCATCTGTGTTTTCTCCTCTTCAAACTTTGCATGGAGAGCAACCTTCTCCTGCTCTGCAACTCGAAGTTGTTCTACGAGTACTCCTTGCACTTTCTTCAAGGCTTGGGTGGCTTGTTCTATTTCTTCTTGTGCTCGATGAAGGCGAGCTTCGGTTACATCTGCTAGTCGGTGGAGTTGGGTTGGCTCATCTTCCAACTCTGGTTCTCCTGATGGTAGGAGCACAGTGGAGACTGCATGACTAGACTGAAGGGCCTGTTGTACCCCTTGGAATTCGACGTCAATTCTGTCATACATTTCCTCCTTCTTAGCTTCTTATTTCTCCACGATTTTCTGTGAAGCATCGTTTAGAGCTGCTATGATGAAGTTAAAATCATTGATAATGAGTACAGTCTACATCTTGGTCATAGTGGCTCTTGATTTCTTCCGGGAAGAAGGTTTCAGGGGAAAAAATTTCCCCTTCCTCAGGGGATCAGCCTCATCTCTAGGCGATGTTACATTTCCTTGCTTCTGTTCAACTTATTTTCCATTTATCTCTTCTACTTCATCATCACTCCCTTGGTCAGGCAATACTGAAGCGATCTTCTCTGAGCTGTTGCTTAAGTATTGGACCTCTACAGTCTTCCTCCTTCTGTTGGTTCTAGGTGTGTCATGTTCTTTATGAGCATCCTCCAGGCTGTCAAGTTCAGGTTCAAACATCTTTGCAGGGTCAGTGGGGATAAGGAGGTCAGCTGACTAGTCCTTAGTGATCTCCTCAGGGGTTGGAACCTCTGTAAGGTGTTCGGATTCATGCGAGGTTCATATTCAATGGCTCTCTTCAGCTAGAGGTAATATGTATGAAAACAACATTCGACTGCCACTGTTTTTTCATATCACTCGAGTACCATAGTGTGGTGAAATTCGCAACAAGCAGCTCAAATGGCTCAATGTCTGAGAAGGTCACACCTTTTGGTATTTCCCAGGAAACAAACATGATGAGGATTAGGAGCCAGCTAAAGTGAAACTCATAGCCCTAATCCTGTGCTTTGCGGCAGTCTATTTCAAGCTAATTGACTAGGTACTTCACCTAGTTCATTTGTAGGCCTTCTACGCACTTGCCTGCGAGGTCAACGACAAAGCCTGTGACCTGCGTAGGTCTATTCTTCCTTACTATATTTCTAACTATTAACTGGCATGCTAGGAGCACTACATCATTCTAGATGGAAGCTACCTTGTAGCCTCGTGTCTCCTTTTCAACATCGCCATATGTATTCTTGATCTTTTGTGCTAGTGCATGATCTGTGGCTTTTCCTGGATAGAATTCCTGTGGATCAGGTCCTTGCATACTCAATCTGGTGATCTTATGGATCAACGTCGGATCGACTGTAATACAATGGTCTAGCCATAATTAGTTGCCATGGTAACATGAAAGGAGTATCTTGACACATGTGTTGACTTCCTAGTACCTTTCGAAGTGTGGAATTTTCATTACATTCAGTAGGGTGGACTGCGCGAGGTTCATCGTCCATGACTGGGGGATGATCTTCGATTTCTTTCCCTTTGTCCTGGTCAAGTATTTGTATGGGGCAAGCATGCTATGATTATTTTGATCTCTGAGGTTGAATTCATTGACCTTCAACGCTGCGATCTTGTCCTATTGTGCTCTAACTGTGCATATCCCCTTCGAGAGGTATGCAGTAACCATGGTGTACTCGAAATCTCTTGGCACACTATCACGACTCACCACACCGTCCAAAGGTGGGATATAGCAGGAAATATGGTTAGGATTAGCTTCGCATTTGCTAAGTCATATTTATGTTTGGTTCTCTTTTTCGTTGATGGTCAGGATGGTCCATATCCGCGAGCAGTCGACGGAGAGGCTTGCACCCCTCTCATCGATGACGCTTGTACACCCACAAACATTACTCCTTTAGACATGACTCTTTCAATCATGAGGTCAATGAGTACTTCCTTCATAGACTCCTCGAATGTGCTAAGTTCTTCGTACATACACGCTCGTGGTTGACTATCTCGAGTTAGAAGAGTAACTAGTCAATGCAACAGGATGGATGGAAATAGCGCGATGATCACTATGCGAAATCAACTATTTTGTGGGCTCGGATAATCATGGTTGGAAAAAAAAATTCTTGGTGCATGGTGCGACAAGATAAATAGATAACTTGGCAAAATATCTCTTGCAATGGGTGAGAAGCCTTCATTAACTTAGTTCTGTCCGTTACGGCGTGGTCCCAATGGTCTAGTGGTGAGTTGTCTAACCATAAATTCCTTTCTACCCATTCAGGGCATCGGTCTAATGGTTATACTATTCCCAATGGCTATATTGCTTCACCATGGTGAAGTGCCATGTGACGTTGTTTTGATATCCTGGTGAAGTTCCAGTTTTGCAAATTTTCCTTCTACGAAGTTCCCTCTGGAACCTTCTATAATTTTTTGATCTTGGATTTCTTCTTACTGAGCTTTCTATTCTTCTTTCCAGTGAGCTTCATCTCAGTATTCCTTTTTCCATTCTGATTCTTTTCTCCTTTTCTCATACTAACTTCGCGTTGTTGAGATTCTTTTCTAAGATTCAAGGGTAATACTTCATCTTTATCTGGGGTAGGTACTTCAACCTTCTGCGAGTCTTCTTGTGTTCTTGCAACTTCAACATTTAAGTCGTTGGTGATACATATCTTCTCTTGGTTCTCCTGTTATTCAATCAAGTGTGTGATCCTCCTAAGCATGAAATCTTTCAAATCTTGCTTCTTCTGCTCTAAGACTTCTTCTTCCCTCCTTCTGGCCTGATCTCTTTCAATCCAAGGTTTTCCTAGTAACATAGTAAATGGGGCACTGTTCTCAGTAAATTTAACAATCTAAAAATCTTCCTCTGTCGAAGTTCCATTTTCATTCATAGATATATGGGTGAGCTTCCCACATAGGGTTATCAATTTTCCTCTAAATAATCCTATTCCTCCCAACGAAGGAATCATAGCAGGATTTCCTAAAGTTTCCCAACTTCTTTCTATCATGATATTCACCTATGTTTCCTCGTCCAAAACATAGTCAATGTCGAAGTCTCCAGTTCTTTCTTATATGCATTCTTTTTCTTTGAATATCTCTAATAAGATGACATGTCAGTGGTCATTTAGGGTTTCTTTCATCTATAGCAATACTTTCTCTGATTCTTTCTGGGGTTCTGTCATGGTTTCATTTTCTTGACCTTTCTCGTGGTCTTCTTGTCTCATATTCATCCTTTCAACCTTAGCAATCATTCTAGGGCAATCCAATACTTCAAGGTCCACAGTGTTACAACAGAGGCAACTAGGTCTTCTTCCAGGGCATTCCTTAGCAAGATGTCTCGGTTTTCTACAACTGTAACAAAGGGTTAATCAACTCTTTATTTTAAATGATCCCCAACCTTTTATGTACTATGCACTAGGATCATAGTAGCTAACCTGAAACAAATCATTTCTAGGGTCCTGCATCCATTTGTTAGTCTAGACATTCTCTCTATGCATAGGTATAACATATCTTTCACTATTCTTATCAGATTTACTTATATCAAATCTTTGTTCATCTATAAGTGCCCTAGTTTTCAATTTAGGATAAAATCTATCAACCATACCTAGATCCATATTATAGAAAAAACAAATTCCACTTATCTTACTTCTACAGAGAACAAAGCTTATAGATCTTACCTCTTTAGTCTCACTTTCACCTTTATCAGGGTACAAAGCTCCCAGATCTTACCTCCTTTATTCAGATCGGACTTCTTTTCTTCAGATCTGACCCTTCCTCTTGGAAAACATCTCCACAGATCAATTAGTACTACGTATTAGGGTGACAGTTCTATGAACAAAGCTTTTCTCTTTTTCAGTTCAGATCTTCGCACAAAGCTCATTTTTTTTCCTTCGTTCTCAACAATCATAGTTTCAGGTCCCAAAAACATAACCATTTCTTGGCACAAGGGGCATACCTAGGGTTCAAGGCTACAATAGCGCACCAACAAAACCCTAAATACCCACCCTTTCGGCAACACCTGTGAAGAAGATGAAGTCTCACCTGAGGTAGAGGCAGGGGTGGTTGCAGGAATCAGGTGTCTGCAACCTTAGTTGGGACAAAGATCTGTGATTTTAACACTTAATAGAGCACTTAGCTGTTAACATTCATCAATATACAATTCTTAGTTACAACATAGTTAAATCCTACTCTTAGCATAAATAAACCCTAAACTACAGAACATCACAATATTCATTCAGATCTAAGGTATTTAAGCACTAAGCATATTTACATAAGTCAAATCTAACATCCATCCACATCATTAAGCACAAAGCATCAATAGATATATCTATCATTCATCTATATTAAAGCACTAAGAAGGTAAACACATGAACACATCAATATATCACACAAAGCATAGCAACACAGCATGTACGTGGTTCACCCCCACCCTGGGGCTACGTCCACCAACTCTTCTCTTCTTTATTATCTTTGGTTAAGCTTATTATAGACACATAGCATCAAAATCCTACTCCGCAAAAGGCAGGAGATCTACATGCACTCTGCCAGATCCTCCTTCTTTGAGCTAGGGTACAACACCAAGACTTTACATAGTCTCTTACAGTTACATGCACTTAGCCTTGCAAGCCTCACACAGTGTGCACAAAGTACTTACAACTCTTGATCACATAGAGCGAACTTTATCACTTAGCACAACTTACAATTGACTCCTCATTACATCTCCTAGTCTTCTATATATATTACAAAATTAGGCCTATACATGGGTAAACCCATGGGCCAACATTCCCATACTCGTTACATAAGCCCAAAACCCAAAAATTCCTAAAAAGGGGCCAATATCCCACAATCTCTACTTCGTCTTATGCTCTACCTTCGACAGCCTATCAAAGTCCCAAGAATAGGTCAATCATGACCAAGAATCCTCAAAACTTGGTCAAGGGCCAACAATGCCCAAGTCTACTCCTTCATAACATTGACTTCTAACCCTAAGTCGAGGACCACATAATCGATGTCATAGTCTCCAATCTTAGCATTAAGGTGTAGTTCTGTTGGAGCCGGAGGTCTCTCCTGGATTGCTAGCAGGAGAAGAGCCCGACGCCCATCAGATTAATGTCACGATTTGTTTAAAGGGTGATCAAATGGAGGAAAACTCAGAACAGCATTGTGTCAACTCAGAAACCAGACCAGGCATGCATGAACGAGTGAGGTCTTGATAAAATTTTAACAGTGAATCGTAGTAAAGGGTGAGTAGGTGGAAGACTTACGCAAGAAGGGTGCTAGGTCTATCACAGACATCTGGTTTGTGACAGACTGAAGAAGAATGCATTCGAACACAAAATCCTTTCATATTCAAATACAAATACCAGAGGGCACAACAACGTCACAACAAATCCTTTATTGTAACAAGATGCTCGACTGTGAATCCTCAGGCATAAGACGAAAGACAGATTAAAAAGGAGAATTGTTTGTTATAAACCAAGAAGTCTCAAACATAGAGGCATAACCAAGAAACCAGAGTATTTGCTGAAAATTTACAGTCGGGATCTTAGCTCTACCATCGATAGATACAAAAATGGAAAAAATGCCTACATATACTCAAAAAAACAACAGCAGCGGAACCAAGAAAATGCATTGAAAGCTTTGCGTTTGCATGGCTTCTGACAGTCAACATCTAAAATATCATGCAACTTATGTCAGACGCAATCTTAATTGTTTGACAGTTCCAACGACGAATCAACGTGCCTTAAATTCATGGTCGTGCTCTCTCATTAAGGCAGAGGCGATATCTAACCACCACCAACTGCTTCAATAAATGATTCTTGGGATTGAGAACGGCCCGACCAACTCAGTATTTCGGGATACAGAAGACTTCTCACGCTGCCACCTGGAATAACTTGAATAGCTTGAGGGATGGGCATGGAGGCCAGCGCGGAGGATGAGTGCACGACAGGAATGGTGGTGCCGGGTTAGAAGGGCGTGGAAGGAGTGGCGAAATGAGAGAAGGATGACGGAGGACGATTCATGGCGGAAGACATCAGGTAGAAGGGAAGAAGATGGGAGAAACGAACTCGCCTTCGGGTGAGAGGCTGATGTGGAAAGGAACGGGACACGTGGCAAACAACGGGTGGATAATGAGAAGAGAGAGAACCATGTGGACCGAGAAGGGGAGGTGGATGGAGAACACATGGCAGCATGGGAAAGGTGGAAAGGGGGATTACATGAAGGAAGACGGGCCCACTCCTGGTTAAATACAGGGCATATGATAAAGGTGGGACTGCGCGAGCGCCGTGGATCTGGTCACCTCGATCGTGGCCGTCGGGAAGCTTCAAATGGGATTCCGGACCCCCCCCCCTCCGCTTAAAGGTAGAAAAGCAGGGGGGGTCCAGAATGGTCTTCACCGCCGTTGATCCAGGCGCGCTAATCTGAATCGTCGGAGAGTAGCGCCTGCGATTTCGGACCCCCCCCCGGCTTAAAGGTAGAAAGGCATGGGGGGTCCGGAATCCAACGCGCACCGTTGATCCGGGCGTGCGGATCTGGACCGTTTAACTCGGACGCATTTGCGCATACAACTTAGGACAAGTGGGTTTTTAACCCTTTCTTTTTCATTCTATCCCTCTTAACGAGAAATATCGCTAACAAGTTCCTTATTTTTCCTTCTCTTTCTAGATACTTGATGTACTACTTTATTCAGCAGGGGATCTATCCCGCTGATTTCATATCGTCTGATAAAAAATTGTAGTTCTTGTACATCTCTTTCATCCTTAATCAAGTTAATGCAAGTACATAAGAATTACATAAGATTTCTTACCTATTTTCCTTCCCCAGGCGCAACTGACTGATCGAAGCTAGAGGAATTCCACATTATCTTACTTCTGGTTGTGTCTTTGATCAAAAAACTGTGTCTTCTCTGCAGCTCTTTTGACCCTTGATTCTTCTATAGTATTTCCTGGAATCACCCTATCTTCTCCTGTAACAGTGCCTCCTCTAGTGATAACAACAACTCTGGGATCCTCTCCACGAGGTTCTGTTGATACTAATTGGACATGTTCGAATGAGTTGTAGTAGTTGCAAGTAGTACAAGGGTTCTGACAATCCCTTTCCAAGTGACCTAGCCATGTCCAGTTATAAAAAATGATCTGACTTCGACCTCTACCCATGCGTCCTCCTCACCCCCTTCCTCTGAATCCACCACAAGGGTTGAAGTTTCCTCTTCCTAGGGAGTTAAACTACGTATCATTTCCTTCCTGCTATACTTCTATTGGACACACCTACCACACTTAGAGGGGGGGGGGTGAATGAGTGTGGGGATATTTTTTCCAAAACTTCCCTCTTACACAAAAATCCTTAGTTAACATTCAACATTTACTCATTACTCATTGTTATCATTTATAATCAGTTAGATGTTAATACATATAAGCAACATATATCAGCAATATATCATCAACAAATCATCTCCACAAGGAACACAAACAACACAAGATGTATGTACAATTTTTCTTTTTATTATGGACTTCAATTCGGGGGTTTTTTAGTAACAACTGAATATAGTAAAACTCTACAAGAGCACCAAATCTATATGCAAGACTCATCTTACATTCTCAGCACCAACTGAGATGAGGCAACAATCCTCAACATATATCAATCTGTACTATAAACAAGTGCATCAACCATGCACCGACCTATGCCAAACAACCTGTAATCAACCTGTACCATAAACAAATGCATCCAACTATGTACCAAGTACATACCAATCATGTGTCAACTATTCATCAATATGTACCAACATCATCAACTATACACCTCATGTATGTGACAACTCATCAACTACTTGTCTCAACCATGACTAGTTTTGGATTAGTCAAAAACCCCAACTTGAAATAATCATAACTTTGTGCCTGTAATGAATAATGATATGAAACTGGTACAAAATTTTCTTCAGTGTGTTGTATGAAATTCCTCCAAGTTTCACTACTTGGAACCTCTTAAAAAGGAGTTATATCAAAAATGGCATACCTTGCTGAATTCTGGCTTATTCTAGAGAGTGACCTTGTAGAGTGTGCCCCGCATGGAATATTTGTTGAATAGATATGAAACTATTACACAACATACTAAAGAATATAATATAACCAAAAAAATTGGTCTCACTGAATTTGGATGTGTTATGAATAACTTATGACATTTTTATCCGAAACACCTATTTTAGACTAGCTTCAGGACTAGCCACAAACCCTATCTTCCGCGGAGTGTATATCCAAAAATACAACAACCCACAAGATGATTTTTTTACAAAATATACTTGGATATGTTCCCTAAATGGCATATCAATATAAAGGTTGGAATCATTATAGAAAAAAATTTATTATGAAAATGGTGAGATGACTTGTAAATAACATACCTTAGAAAGCGTCATGAAAATAATTTATCCTCCCTTGAATTCTGACCCTCTTTTCTTCACCTTCCCTCTGAAATTCAGGTTATATATCCTATTTTTACCTCAGTAACCTATAGATATTCAATATGCTCAAGTTTTTCACACCAAAAATGCTCAAGAAGCTCTCCACCAATACTCCAAAAGATATTCTCATAAGAAGTTCTCCATTGATCCACAAAAAGGATGATTTACAAGAGACATTGATATCTTATTTATACCTTCATCCTCTAGGTCACTTAACTCATTTTTAGGTTACTTAACCCATTTATAGGTCACTTAACCTATTTTCCTTATTTTAGGGTTAACCACTTTCCATAAATAGAAAGTTCTCCAATACTTTATCATTTAAATATTCCTTCTTGATTTTGTCACCTTACTTTATCATTTCTTGATTTTG